>JABFQD010003101.1:0-13856 GCA_022817045.1 Psix sp. ZL-2020 | reverse complement strand
TTTTGCTAACGTTATAATATTAATCTTCCCTTATTCTTTTATAATTTCAGCCGAGTATGAATAGAAAGTTATTATGTAATTTTTTACATTTTTAGATTGGAAAAATTTGTAGTTTTTTAAATAGTTTTTAGAAATAGTAGTTTATTTTTTTCAACTTTTCAATTGTTAAATGTTAAATTGACGTGAGCTAACAATGTCAATGAACAACATATTTCTCATGTCTGTGCAATTATATAGACAACGTTACAATACTTTTATTCGAATTTTTTAGATTGATATATCATGAATCTAAATATTTAATGTGTTATTCATATAGTGTCATTATCGTTCAAATAAATGTTCAAAATAATATTTCAGTTTATTCCATAAAAAATTGTATGAAACATTAATTGCAACTTGGAAGAACGTCAAAGTCGTTTATGTATTGTTCTTCTTATTACAGGAAAAAGGTTCATTTCATTCATTGCTCTTAATACATTTCTTTGAGAATATGTTAATTCTGATGAAATTTAGTTTCTAAAAAATAAATTCTGCTAATTGACTAATTCGTGAAATATTTGGCAGTAAAGACTATAATAGCCCTTATGTTTCCTTATTTTAATTAGGTAATTTCATAAATTTTTTGTCAAAATCAGTTTAAAAAAGTTGTACAATTTGTCTAAAGAAAAACAAATGAATTCGAAATTTAGAATGAAGGAAAGGTTAAATTGAAAATCACATTAAACATTTAACAATTCAGTTATCTTTCTAAAGTGTATATAGTACTCAGTAATTTTAACTATTTAAAATATTTATGTAATTTAAATAGTATTTTTAATTTTTGATTACTATATTATTTGATTTGTCGAAATAAAAATTTCCAAAAAATCGCAAATGACTACTAATTCGTTATTCGCGGCGTGCTTTGAATGCGCGAACATGAGCTCAGCTTTCGCAGCTGGCACACGTTGCCCGAGTTTTTTCTTTCGCAAAGAGAAAAAGGATTCAAAAGCGGAGACTTCGGGGACACGTGAGTATCTCGAGTGTCCCGATCGTTGGTTTTCTAAGACACATGACACCAGGAGTGTGTATCGCGTGTGCCTGGCTCGGTGTAATGTAGCTAATGGTCCGTAGATTACCGTTCGCCGTTACTGGTGAACACGCAACGTTCTTTAGTAGTCTGTCAGGCGCTGTCGATGTACGTAGAAAAAGTTGAAATATTGTAATAAATCGCTTGACACAAATCGCGGTTAGGAAGATAAGTCATCACTTTCTATGCATCAAAAAGTAGCAAAAATCCGCTGCAAACATGTTAAATATTTCAATTTATAATATTCATCTCTATTTATAATATATTATACAATTACAATTAAAACAACAATAATTTATTTCAAAATATTTTTTTGAAAATTTATTTAATTACAAAAAATTTTATAATTTGTCTTTTAATTTTGTTAATGATCGTATCTATTTTATTTCGTAAAAAATTAAATCAGAAAAAATAGAAAAAATTTGTTTCCTATTTTTTATTTATTCGAGCCGACTAATCATTGATCTACGACACAGACGAAATAACTTTGATTTCACCAGTATATGTACATGTTGCAAAAGAATAGTATTTATATATATATATATATATATATATCAGCTACAATCATTCATTCCATTTAAGGTAAAGAAACTGAATATGTTGAATCATGATAAAAATACCAAATGGAGATTGGGCGGACGGAGTTGCACCTCTGGATCCTAAAATGCATAATTATAATCGCGTAAAAGGATGATAAGAAAACACACGATCAGCGCGTGTTGTACGCGCGTAGGCATATCGTGCAGCGTATCTGCGTATAAACACATACGCTAAAATACATTACGTAGAGACGCAGAGCGGCGTGCTCACGCGAAACGCACTGCGATACATCCACGTGACTGCGATATAATGCATCACTGAAAGCCCGAGAGCCCGCAAGGATTTACTTAATTGCAATTAATGAGGAGAGATATGGTGACGCTGCAGGCTCACAAAACTTCTAAGGATTACTAATGTGCCGACAGGATAAACGATGTTGAATTATTATCGACCTGACGCCCACGGTGGGTGTAATTGCGGGTCAGCCATTTCCGAGATATCACGGCAGATGCGATTTTTTGCACTCGCTTTAATCACTCGGAATGCGAGGTCAAGTTTTATTCCTTTACGACAGAGCCAACTTGTTCACCATGTGCGTTTCGTTTCTTTTACGTATTAATAGGGTTAAAGATTATAATTACATGCCGCAGTGAAGTGAAAGAACACTTTAGCTTCTTGAAAACTGTATAGAGTTCTGAAGAACAATGTTTTTATTGCTGATAAAAATTTAATGACATTTTTGAGTTGTTAGAGAATTAAAGTCAAACGTGCGGTTTACTAATATGTTTTGATAAATTTCGAGATAGTGGAAAACATAATACACAAGTATTTTAGATGGTTTTTTCAGACATTTATAACATATGATTTGCTTATTAACTTATGTCAAATATTCAGATTTTGATCGTGTATATACCGTAAAGGTATTTATATACCAAGTGATGAGCATCCGAGTAAAATATAGAACACATATGTTCTGAGATGCATGCTGCATGTGGATGAAATTTATGTTATATAGGTAAATATAGTTTTTTCATGAAAAGATTCGAGAAAATTTGACATGAGAGATATTAATTTTCCTGTATACGTATTCTTATATATTAAACAAAAATTTGTTAGCAAGAATAAAAATTTCAATGTACAAGAATATAAGAAATAATTTCATTAATAAACGTGTACATGGAAATTAATTTTGACGTTTTTCACTTATAACGTGCTTCTTATATTGATGAACATTCAGTTGTTTTAAATTATAAACTTTTAAGAGGTAACGTTTCTTTGTTGCTAGAATGTTTTTAAGAAATCGAGAACTTGTGTGAAATGTTTTTTTTTTCTTTTTAAACTGTAAAAAACTACAATGTATTATATCTTACTTTATCTTACTGATAAAGTCAGAGCAAGGCCTGAATTAATTTTCTTATAATTCAATTCGTTAATACACAAATTTATTTAAAAAATTTAGTCAAATTTCTTTGTTTGATATATCGTAATCAAAATATCAAGTATATCTGAATTTATAAATCATGACATTTGACGTTAACGAGGTCTCTCAAGAAATAGTTTTTGAGTTTTTAAGTTACGGTTCACCGAATTCGAAAAATTATAACGAGTAATTACATAAACGAAAAAGAATTATAAATGATTTATTGTATATTAATTTTCATCTCATTTTAAAAAAAAATTAAATTGGAAATTTTTTCAGCATTCAGACACCATTTCCTATTATCCTAACAGCTGATTAAAAAATATCATATCTTAACATTACCATAATTATGAACGAAAGTTTAAGTTAACATTTATAATATATATAATTTTATCGATGCACTTCATTTTTAGATAGGACTCAAAATACATATTATCTTGATAAAGAATAAACTGATAAAAAGGTATGTAAGAATTCAGTTGAATGTAGATCAAAGAATTTTAAACATACGTTACATATACGTCCTTTAAAAGAGTATGATACCACAAATACTAGAAGCGGGCCATGGTAAGCGTTCAATTGATGGACTTAGTGAAACTTTTCATAAAATTGCCTAAGGAAAATTATAATCACAATCAATTTCCGATATTTCGTCTTTCAAGAGTATTTCAGTCAATAACTTATATATAGTAAAATTTCAATTCGGACAAAATTAAATATCGACAAGATTTAAGAAGTAAGATTTGTTATACTAAATTCTAACTGACTTTTTGTTACAGTAATACTTTTATTTTTTCAGGTTCGATGTTTTTCTGTTTTGTTTAATTTTAATAATTGTATGATTGCTAATAATACTTTTCAGAAGGTTTGATGAATTCATATCGCCTTTATCTCATTTGGTGTTTCGTTGCCAATTTCTATAGTTTCGCGAGAAAACTGAAAGGCACAAATAACCGATTTACTTTGTCCTCGTTCGTTGCTATACACGCGCTCCGTCATAAGTCATAACTCGAGTTACGCTAGAGCGTAATCTTTCTCCCAATCCGATTGAGAACAAGAACTAAGTTTGATTTACTCAATTTCACAATATATGAAAGAGAAAATTTATTGAGGCGAGTTATGTTTTGGTAGGAGTTTACTCGTTTCTAAGTTATAAGTTACTAGTGACCAACTTTATAAAAGCTTTATAATATTTCCTTATGGCAGTTTATAAGATTTTTGTTGATGATAATAATACCTAGGTTAAAATAGGCTTTTTAAAGCATTTCATAAATAGGAATATTCCTATAAAAGTTCATTGAAGTTAAAATGAATTTTCATAGGGACATTTTCGTGGGGATGTGCATGGAGAAGATTTTTATGTGACATCCCATATTATGAAAACCCTTGAAACTCCGAATATAAGAAGTATGCCAGGGACTTGGAAGGTTTTCGTCTGATATTTATGAATAGGTTTTCAAGACATAATTGGGTATTTAAACGATATTAATGTGATAGGTTTCAATAAGAAAATTTGTAAGTAATTTATTATAAATTTCATATATGATGTTCTACACGAATAACAAATTTCATAATGAAATACTGCATAAATTTTAAAGATTAGAAATATATACTTACTCATATATACTTACTAATTTTTATGGTACGTATATCTATATTATGTTGAAATAATAATATAATAATGTAATGTTGGAATTTTTAAGAATGTTTTTTGTTATTATATTTTATTATAACATAAATTAATATAGTTCCATTTTAAAGGTCGAATATTTATGTATAACTTAAATAAAATGTAACTAAGAAAAGTGAAATTTCATATTGGAAATATAAATTGGCAGCTTAAGAAATCAAGTTGTCTTAAATTTCGTGAAAGTGGAACCATAATGATAGAAGAAATACTTCTATCTTATACTACTTTCCTGTGTTCTTCAGTGAGTGTCAAAGTACAAACATACATATATACACTATGCCTGTATTATAATAGTTACACACATAAATTTCAATTCCTCTGTTCTCAGGCGATGAACTGAAAATAACAAGGATGATCAAGATTTGTTTCGAAAATCGTGAAGCTTGTTATTTCCCAATTGTTCATCATCTTCTTGATCCCATGCTAACATGTCCGCAGAAAATTGAACTTTTTTTGTTTTTGTACTGAAGACGCCAGTTACGTTGCTGAAGTAATGCGAGATGCGCGGTAAGGTCGTTGAGTGTGTAGGTAATGTGCTCAAAAGGAATGGCGGTGCGACGCAAGGCGGCTCGTCTGATTGGCTGAATTTATGGGGTCTACTTATCGCATACTTACCGCGTTGTATATCAACAATGACACCCGCACCCGCGGGCATCCTTCTCGCCCCTCGCGGAGCCCTTTTTTGGTGCCTGAGCCTCTTCTTCCCTAACTCGGTATCATCATGTTTGCTTCCTTCGGCCGTGCTACGTCTTCGAGTATCTTTCTTTGCGATTTACAGCCGGTAAAACGCGGGTAAATGGCAGGCGGAGATTTAAGGACGAGTCACCAGAAAACAGCTCGGCTGAATAGCGAAAGGGCTACGAGCTACGAGATGCGAATCTTCGTATGTCGATATATAAATCATCGTGTGCCTTTTGTTCAGGCTAATAAAATGATTCGCTCAGCGTAAAATTAACCTTTTGCTTTATTAAGTCTACTTAATATACTTTTTTTCGATGGGTTACGATTACGTAATTTGGGACTTTACAGATGTAAAACTCCGACGTGGTGTCATTTTATTGTCATAAATTTGATTTATCGAGAATGGCAACGGTATTAAAAATGAACGAATTCGATTTTATGACTTGATTATTATTGTATGATTATATTAATTTTAGCGGACTTAATGTAGCTATAATTTTTGCTACTTTGTTATTGCATTGGGTATTCATGATTATATATTATTCGGAGTAAAAAAATGGTATAATTTTTAAGGTTTTTATGTGATCGTTAGATTAATATTTTCCTAAAAGGTATGAAATTCGTTAACTGTATTGTATAAAAATGATGATCAGATTCGATCGATGGGGATTTATGAAACGTATCTTTTGGCTCGTGGTAGAGACAGATCGTCTTTAGATAGGTACAATATCAGGTTAACCGCTATTATATCAATAATACTCTGTAAACAAATATCAACAGGCGAATCTTGAATTTGAACAGCTTTTAAGATGGCTCGCAAGACCTGATTTCATCAGAGCTTGAATACGGTCCAGAAATCTGATTAAACTTGAACTGTCTCGATCTTTGAAATCTTGTTTTAGAATTGTAGGCAATTTTAATACTGAAATTGCATCTTTAAAGTGACAAAAGTAAACGGTCAATGAAATAAAAAATAATATAAGGCGTCTAGCTAAAACACCTGGCATCTTATTATTACAGCGACACATGTTTTTAACTATTTGAAAAAGTTGTCATTTTTAAAATAACGTTTGAATTGTTACATAAAGGCTATCATAAACAGTTGAGAACTTTATTTTAGTTACGTTGAATGAATAATTAACATGAAAGTAATTAACGAAAGTTTAATTGCTACGTTTCAAATTATATAGTAAAAGTTATCGACATTTTAAAATATAAATTGCTATGAAGTTACTTTGGTAATTTTATCCAGAAATATAATATTACATTGGTCCTTTGATTTTAACCGACCGACATTTGAGATGGGTGGCATGAAACTTTTTGTAAGGTATCTTTTTTTTTATCAACTTTCAAAAATTTCACCCTTGAATTGTACGAATTTATTACACCGAAAAATGGTTAATATGAAACAATCTAATTATATAACTTGTTAAATAGATAATACTATTATTATATTTGAGTTAAATCAGCAGCATAATTTTAAACAATTTTATCCGAAATTTAACTTATTCTGAACTAGACTATGACATTATATTGAATTAATTTCTATTCTGTTCTAAATTTCTAAAATAACTAATCGAGGATAAATTTGTGGTATTCAGTAATAATCAGGTAATTGCATTTTTCCGGGTTTGGAGAAAAATGCATTTATGAAAAGTCTATTTTAATTAGATGAATTTAAAATGTAGTTGCATTTCATTTATGAAACAATTTTGAACTATACATAGTTTTTGGTTTGTGGACAATTTTGATTAGATTATTTCATTTATCGAATTTCGAAATTTATCTGATGCTTAAATTTCTCTTACCTGATGATGACAAACGGCAGCTAGTACGTCAATTATCGCAAGCAACAGATATATAGTTAATATTTCTCGGTGCGTATATATTACAAATGGTAATAAAATTTCGGGACACAGACTTAATATTTTTAAATGCATACCACCAAATTATCGATACCTCAATAATTTGTATTACGAATTGTAGAAATAATATTCTCTGTGTTAGCATGTACAATTGCAACGTGACATTTACTTCCTGGCTTCCACAGTTCAGTCAACGGATGTCGTTAGATATGTCGAGACACGTGTCACTTTTTGCACGTACAGTTTAAGTTTTTGTACTGATATTTAATTATAGTTATTGTCTGATATACTTTAAAAATCTATCTGTAACTTTTAAAAGTAAAAAATAAATATTTAGAATATGTAGAATAAAAAGAATTTTATTTAAAGGTTATGAAATTTATCGAATATTGACAATGAAATTATACATGAGAAATTATTTTTTATTATAACTTTTATAGTATCTACATTACATTTTGATATTTTTTAAAAATATAGTATTGAATAAACTATCATTCACAGAGGTTCTACACATTGAAAGAAAATTAGACAAAAACTATAATTTTGCAAAATGGTCTTAATACGGATTATAGTCAGTTTTATTTGCCAAGTTGAGCAGATGCGTGACAGATCTATACTTAAGGTAATTTCAGAAAACAGTTCGTCCAATTATGAGCTATTAGTCCTATTATAATCAAATATTCAATTCCTCAGAAAACAATTTTTAGTATACCATAGTAAAAACATGTAAATTCGTTTTCTAAAATCAATTTAATTGATCTATTTACGAAAATATTTATTTGTTTCGTGGAAAACCTAATTTTGAATTTTTTGGCACATTATATCTAAAAGTAGATTGACTTGTTTTGAATTAAACATCGTAGTTTTAAGAGAATAGTATTATTTTCTTGTCTATTTATAATTGGCTCCACTATGAAATAAAGATGTTACGCATCTGATTATATATTTTGCAAAAGATGCCGACTGAGAATCATCAATGAACATATGTTATATTAAAGTAATTTACATAATAATTCTGTAAATGTTTACAAGAAAGAATTTTGATTGATTTTTACTATATTTTGTTCAATTTTAAGCCTCTAATTTATTAATTTCAAACTTCTTTTTATACCATAATCCATTCACCCAAGTAAATTGAGTGAACAAAAAATGATTTTATATATAACACTGAATAAAGATCTTCTGTTCTAAATCACGATAAAGCGGTCATTTTTCTTCAAGTCTTAGTTTTACACTGATTTTTATCTTGAGCTTAAAAGCCAGTCATAGTATTATGATGTTTATATAAAATTCTTTCAACTATTATTGTTGGAATAAATGTTTATCATTCTTGTTTTATCTACTAATAATTTCAAAAGAATTTTGTAAAGAAACGAGACGGTCTGACATTGTAGCATAATTATGATATCTATCTCCATTTTTCGGATGTAATAATCTTCATCAAGAAAGTACTCTGAGAATATCAAGTTTCTATTAGATCGCTTAAATAGATTTTGGAATGTGTCATAATTTATTCACTCGCATAATTTTTAAATTTTAAATTAAAATCAATCTACTCTTGTGTCTAATTCTCTCCACGTATTGTTAACAAATTCGGCTAAATTTTACATCATAAAATGTAAATATAAATCATAAGTTTGACAACAGTTAATTGATTCGGTGAAGGGGTTCAGCTATTCCAAGTCCTTCATGATCGTATAAAGCGCGTATAGATTGGTATCTCATTAGGCTTTTAACAAGGGTTTGGTCTACAAGCCCACTTTGCTCAAGTAGCATACAATTATGAGCAACCTAGGTAATGATTAGGCAAATGATTTCAGTAACCGGGTCTCTTCAAGAGACGAAAATTGGTCGTCGTTTAATTTACGATTTCCTGCCGACACGATCATGAATGGCGTGGCATTTTATCGCAAAACTCGAAAGCTCGGAATTTGAATAATTTCGAGGGACAACTTTTTTCGTCCGCAAACTATTAGCAAATTGCTAGGTAGGCGTAACGAAAAATGAAGAGAACGCGCGCGGCGAATCGAAAACAAATTGACGCCGAGTGAGTGCATCTAGCGATTTAATGAAATGAATCTGCTGTTTCATAGTGGATAAAAAGCGCTAGAAAAAGTCCCGGCAGATGGGCTAACGTACGCTTCACTAACAAAAATACACCAACCTTAGCGGACACGTGTGATGTTGCACAAGGTCTCTTACGACGTCACCCTTTTTGTTCTCCCCGAGTTGGACTCATTGATGCGTATCTTGTCGTAAAAATTTGCGCGATTTACATAGTCTTCAGGGGTTTCGATGTCCCGTCGTAAGCTGTAAGGATTTGGTTCGAAGGCTTTTCACAGTATGCTTCTCGTTGAGGCTACACATTTGCATAATGAGGGTATGATCGGTGATATTGATTTTATCGCTTTTATTAGTAACGACGTTGTGACACGTGACAATTTATTTTGCAGTGTGACGATCGGCTTCCCTTTGGCGCAAAGTGTTCTTTAGACGCGAGTGATTAATTAGCTAATGGCATCGACCATTTCTCTCATCATTTTTTAAGAGCTCCTTTCGAAGTGAAGAACTACGATGAAAAATTTATTAGCAAAAAAATACATGCTAACTTTATAATATGTATTGGCTTGTTATTAATAAGTCGTAATCATTTTCAAAAGTCGTTGCTCTTTATGAAACAATTTTTTGTCGTTTAGAATATGAAGTAATTTATTGTGAATGATATGATATGAGATAATATGATGAACATACTTGTGGATGAAATTTTAATGATGAGATGGAAATCATTAATTTATATATGATCTTAATGATGAACGTAATATTTAAGAAATAACCTTATTTAGACATTCTTCATTAATTTATCGGAAGTATTACAGATAATTGTAAGGATTTTTTGCAAATAATATGATTCGCATCAACCAAAAGCTCTATAAATTCATTAAACAAAATGAATGAATTTATAGTAATAAATCAATCTAATACATAGGACTTGCAAATCTTTCTGAATTAAAACTCAATATTTGTAATAGATGGAATCGCAGTTTATTATTTTGAATGTTATTTTTTGTGTTCAACATTATTACTTCAGATTTTTACTCAAATTAAACAGGTATTCTATCATTCATTTTAATTTTGTTTCTGTTTTGAATAAATCGATCATTATTCTATATTTTTTATAGGTATAACGTTTAGATGAATCCATATGAAAACAAACAAACTAATAATAGATTTCTCTTCTTAAAATGTTTGAATTTGAAAGAAAGTTTCGATTTATGAAATATTGTATGTTGGTATATAAATCAAACCTTAATAAGGCATTATGTCGTAGAATGAAAATTCGCCGCAATATCGTTTTATGACTTATCGTAGACCAGCCATTGGTTTTCAAATAAGTATTTACGTTGTTCTATCGACCATGAAATTCGAAGCAGCAACATTAATCAATTCGCCCAATTGGTATCTTTATGATGTCACGTTTACGCATTATACGTTTGTCTTATACCATACTCACATCGGCGTTGAATTGTAAATCATTCATCAGACGTTTCTGATAGTCTTGAACGGATCAGACGAGTATTTGAATAACAATGCATTGCGATAAAATTGGCTAGATCGATTTCCGAGGCGTAACGCATTCTCATTCAAATCGACAAGCTTTTCTTTGAATACTGCTGTTTACCAAACACATTTGTTCGGTACCAAGCAAATAAGTCCGGTACATATTTTATTTGCTTATTTCCAACGCTGGACCATCTTGGGACCTAATCTCAGATCTTTATGCAAAATACCATTTTCAGCTTCCAAATTTTTCTATTGAATTTCGGCTCGAAAATTGTCTACCACGATACAAATTTAAGATTTAGCCGGCGTTTGCTTTGTGATTTTTTGTTTCTATCGAAACAGTTCTAGGCATCGAACTTTATTAGCATCAAAAACGCGCCCTAGAATCCCCGAAGGATGGCGGTGATGTTTAAAAGGTTTAGACTATGCAGGACTATTTCTAATAGCTGCATCCAAATCAGTTCCTTATATAAGTATCGTCTATAAAATGATAGTGGTGGTTAAGATAGACGCGACCCCTTGTGCAAAAATGAATACAAATCAGCCCCGCTCTTTGTCGGGCTCATATTAGTTTATGCACACGTGCAAACAAAAACTTTTTGCTCGATCCAGGATGAAAAAAGTGTTTCATCGAATCTTTCAATTTGTGATTTTTTGCATTGTCTCTTTCAAAGCCTTTTAGACACCTGTTTGAATTACCTAATGTTAACGTTTTTTTCCCTTGGAGACTTTGGAATAAAAGTTCATGAATTTTAATTTTTGCAACAAAGAGCTCATCCTATTCAGTTCGATTAGAATATCACAGATGTTGATGGATTGTCCAGATTTCGAAAAGGGTTAGATGGCCAAAAATGCATATTGAACAGCACAACGGAATCTCGTGACTTGGCAGAAAAAAGCGCGAAAAGGGTGCAACCAGGTATGTTGACGTTTATTGTGCTCATAATTGAACGCTATTAAATTTTTTCAAATGGCGTTTTCCTTCTTTTATAGTTGCACTTTATTAGTGCAAGTCACCAAGGGAAGACGCGAATCGTCAAAATTTCGGTCGCGCCAGAAAATATGGTTTTATATTCCCTGATGCACTACCATCAGAATTTCCGACTCCTCTGCGCTTGATTGATAGATTATAAAAGGGTTGGAAAGATTCGCTACTAGGGTTACTCTCACAACAATGAATAGTCATGGGAAAATATGAATAAGTGACTTTATGCAATTTTTAACGTATGTTCATCCAATGAAAGACACTATTGACGTGGCTTTAAGTAATGTCATTCAAACAACTATCCTTTGAATATTGAAATAAGAGTCAAGTTAGTTTATATGAAAACCCCGTGCATGTGCAATAAAAATGACCATAAATATATTTGATAGGGTAACTACAGGTCGAAATCGTTTGGACTTCTAAATTTGCATTTTATTGCAGTTTTAACTACCAAGCGCATTATTGTCATAATTATATATCAAAAATAGTATTCAAAATGATTTCATTAAATTTGATTTGAAGAAAGAACAAATAATAACCGGAAGCCATAAGTGTCTTTTGTAAATATATTTATTACTAAATATATTTTAAAAGCAAAATTAGTAATGTTCTTAAGTAACGCATACTGCTTCAATATAATATATTTATTTCTTAGATGGTATTCAATGCAACAGTTAATGCAAGGTTCCAAATAAGCATTTAACTTTTAACAATGTACAATAGTGTACAAAATGTATGATAAACGTACGTATTGGATAATTTTCATTTGTCTCTCGATTGGATATTTTTATCACAGACTCCAATTAACAATACAATTAAGTTTTGATTTTGGAGCATGATTGTGGTATGATATGAATTTCAGAAATGTTTTCAAATTGCTGTTTCATTAACGCAATTCAGATAAAAATGTATTACGACTTTTGTGCTAAATTTTAATCCAATTGAATGAGAATGATGAATATTTGAAAATCAAAGGAAAAAAAGTAACTCATCAAATGATCACGTTTTAGTAGTATTTTCAACGAACTATTGTAACAAATGTTCTTTTGTTCATTTCCTTATGTTTATTCAACGAATTTTACGTTTTGATTTGACTTTTATCTGTTTTTTTATAATAGTATTTTTAAACAAGTTTCATTTTTTTATTACTGTTTATTTTAATTTCAAAACTAACCCACTGTCAAAATTAATATGGCAGCAGCCATGTTATTAATGTCGACAACACCATTTTTAACATCTTTCGGAACTGAATGGCGCGATGAATTAATGAGGATTCTAGATCATTGTGTTTGGCAGTGCTCCGACCTTCAGGGGACATTTTCACTTCTAAGCCTAAAAGTCTGAGCCTTGTAGACATTATTTATCGATTTGTTTACTATTAACGTACATAATTTTATTTTGATATTTATTATAAAATTGTATGTTACTCGATGAATTAAATTAAATATTTGAAAAATAAAAACATGATATTTACGATGCAATATTTTATATAGATTGTATAAATAATTGTTCAAAGAGAAAATATAATAATTAGCAATTGATGGGTTTATGAATTTAATTTTGTCCATTTTTAAATTTTATTTCACATATTTTGCTTTGTATTAATATTCATAAGATAGATAGATTTATATCACTTTCAGTAATATTTTTTAATGTTAAATGTAATGTTGTTTGAATTTGAAACTTTTATGATTTTTTCATTTTGTACAATACATATATTATAAGATAATATATGTATTTTAATTTGTTTATTTATTCCTAAAATAAAAATTATTTAATGAAAAGGTAAGTCAATAAATTTCCATTACCGTAGGTTTTTATCCCAAAGAAAGTTGAGTCATCATAATATTGATGCAACTCTATATATATAATGCATGACTATAAAAAAAAGATGATATTTGCATAGCTTTCAAGAATTCATGTGAAATTCCGGTATGACTTGAAGAATTATTTTCCCGGAGATAAGAAAAATTCGTACTGATATTATAATAAGTTTTATTATTCTTTTTTGAGTATATACCAAGATAGAGGATATTATAAGAATA
>JABFQD010003100.1:0-13857 GCA_022817045.1 Psix sp. ZL-2020 | reverse complement strand
CGTTATAATTTGAATACTTTTAGACTTTAAATCATTCATTTATTTATTGTTGGTTATTATATAAAACATCATTGAGAATGTCAAATATTATATATTAAATCTATCAAATTATTATTTAAAACTGTGTTAGCTTTTTCCGCTAAATAAATATCAATTACTATTATCAATTATATTTAATTAATAAACACGTAATGGATCCATGAAAACAATTAATTATTGCAAAGTATCAAAAATCACCGATTATAAAAGAAACGCTATCTGTAAAATTACAAAACTGAAAAGTTTTTATTACATTGATAATATTTGTAACGCAATAAGATATGGTATGTTAAATTTAATTGATTTCAATAAAAAAGTTTCGCGCATTGAAGCACATGTACAAGTTTGAGTCGATAAACTTAAAGTGCCTTACCGTTGGCTGTTCTCGATTACTATGTTTAAAGTTCTATTTGATTGCGAGATTCCAACAATTTATTACTGTAATTCCAACTTAATTGTCATATATAACAATACCATTACAAAATTCAAATCGAAACAGTATCCTAGTCGCATAAACATTCATCTTAAAAATGAGTCCAATCCCACAGAGGTGGATGATGGAAAGTCGATAAAAAAATGGAGAAAAGTGGCGCAATTGAAAATAAAAGAAAACTCAAAATAGGAAACATACCATGAGATGGAGAAGCGCGACTATGCTCGGAAGGACTATGGGGACTATGGGGGGAATGTGATCGGGGCATGTAGATACCGTGAGGACCCGGGTAGCCGGGTTGCGGCGGGTATCCCAGGTAAGGGTCGTAGTGGTCGAAGCTGACCATGTACGGATCCGCGGCATATCTTGGGTCGGCATGTTGGTAATCCTGCGACATCAATGGCACTGAAACGTAATTAACAGTTCCTGGATCGGGTTCCATGTGTGACACCTCGCGCACCACTTTCGTAACGGTCGTCACCTGAAAAGTATCGTGTTATCCTTTCAGACTAGCTCAAAGCGCAGATTCGCTGTGTTTGTTTTGTAAGTCATTTCGAATTCCCTCTCGAATCGTACCTTTTCATTACATATTTTCAGCTCGGCTTATTTTACGTTCGAACATGTACTCCACATCACCTTTTGCAATAATTTTTCATTACACCAAGAGACTTTTAATTTGATTTGTTAGAAAATAAAATTGGCGAGAAAAAATGGGCACAAAAATGATGCGACTTGACTTTTTCAAAATAATTAACAGCTTGTGCAAACGAACTTTATCTTAAATGAAAAAAGCGACATTCCCGTTAATTAAACTTTAGTCGCAACTTTTTATTCGTTTTAATGTCTCTTGATTCAACTGAATCGGCCAAAAAAAGCGAGTGCCAATTGGGATTTCATTACGCAAACTATTTTGTGTTGTTTAAATGCTTTCAGATTTACCTGTTGCGAGGTTTGCTGTTTATGAGTTCGTATCAACAATGGGTCGTCCTGCACTGATAGGTGGGAGGAATGTAGAGAATGTGTATCGGCTTGACCATTACTCCCATGGTAATCAGTATCACTCTGACCACTGAAAATGCCAAAACTTTTAATCAATTGTCCTAATCAATGGATCCGAATAAACTTAATCAAATTCAAACTATAACTAAAAGTCCAAAATATTTTAATCTTACGTGTATTGAGGCATGTCTGGGCCTTTTTCTTGCAGCACACGTCTGTAAACAAAAATTTGAGTGATTAATAATGATCCCTGGAAACGACGATTTAAAATAATATTATTGAGGAATAAAAAAATGACACAAATTGATGAAAAATAACGAAACACATGGAGAAGAGTGTTTCGCGGAATAGAATTGGTCCATTGAGTTGGAGGTAAAAGCCGCTAATTTAGCGAGTCGGAAACTACGCAAATGAAAATGATATATTCCCTTATTCATGGGTTCTTGAAAAATTCGGTACGCTGTAGCTTTGACATGCAATCACGTCACGCGTCGTGCGCTCTTTGAAATAAGTTATTCGTCTTTTGTGCCCGGAGCGAGCGCGCGCGAGTATTTGTACTAGTCTATGTTTTTTAATCATTCGACCGAACCCGGCGAAACGCTCTCGCAATTTAACAAAGATTAACTTCCGCTCGCTAATCATTCAAATGTCTTTTCGATTATGAAACAATTATGTTTTTCAGTTGCTATAGAAAGGAAAATATTTTCATTTTAAAGTAAAATTTATCGCGCTGTCATTATGTGTTATTATGTAACAGATCACTCCACACCGATTCCACAGTGTAATAATAACGAAGATAAATTTAAAAAATTATTTCGTTGACACTTTACAATATTTCCTCTATTTTTATCTCAGCCATAATTAACTTTCTTAGCTGAACGCGGGAAAATTATTATCAAGTACATAATGTGAAATATTTTCCTGCACAAACAAAGGGATATATCCGCGCAAAGTTTTGCACAAACAAAGCTTGTACTTTTAGAGGAACTCAACTTTTCAAAAGACGCTGGATAATAAAAGAGAATTGATCCACAGGACGATTGTTGTTGCTAGTTGTATGTAATAAAAAAAAAGAATAAATTCGCTTTTTTGCGCGAGCCGCGCTTGCTGCTAATATGGTCAATATCATGAGCAGTTTACCTTGTGCTTATTTTGGCCCAACAAAACGTTTCGTTGAACTGAGTAATTAACTTTTTGCCAAGCTCGGGAATTATCCCGTTAATAATGTCACATTTCGGACTGACGTCCAGATATTTTTGCGACGTGACAAAAATCGCTTTCGGGAAAATGAAATTACCGCGAATCAACGGAACAAAAATGTGTCGCGCGGTCCTCTTTGTTGTGTAGAAACGTAAACTTTTTTGAGTTCGATTCCTCAGTGAAATTTATGACCAGCGGAAAACAAACTTTTAATGCACATTAAATTAAGCCAATGATTTATACATATTACTCGACGTCATAAATGAAGTACAAAGTCGCTGAAAAGTATGCGTAAAATTGTGCAAGCTATCGCGTTCAAACGAAATTCGTAACGCGACTCTCATTGCGCCGTAAATACACTTGTTTATTGAAACTCTTAGAATCTTGACTTTCCTTTTTTATTTGCCAAGCTATTCCGTTATAAAACAAAAAAATTCACAATCAAAAATTGCACCACGTAAAAGATAACAACAACATACACTGGGTTTCCTAAATGTTAATGTTTCAAAATACCACATATCTAAAAATTAAACAAACATACATATAGATAAAACAAACGAGCGAAGCAAACATTTAAAAATGGAAAAAAGGAAACGAAAATACACCACAATATAGCTACAGTGCAAAGCGAGAACGGAAAAAACGAGAGGTACATTTCATGGCAATGTCATCACCTTTGCGTGATTTCCGTACGTGTTATGTTATGCTCCTGCCTCTGCTCGATGCGACGATTCACCAACCTGATTTGAATAAGTTAATATCATTGTCTTGCCTACGCAACGTATTTTCGCAACACCCTTCATGTACCCCATTGAAAATACATTACACTCGTCATTAAGGCCGCAACCCAAACGATAAATTAATGCTTTCAATCGCACCTTGCAGTTTTAATAAGCCATTAAATTATACATATTACAGCCCCGAAGACCGCTGATGCAATGCTCGCATTGTTTCGCATCGATCGCCGGTTAATTGATTAGTTAATCAAAAGCATTTGAATTGCGTTGCAATTTTTTTATTAGCGTTACTTTTAAATTTGCGTAATTAAACCGTTGCAGTTGGCGAGAAAAAAGTTTGGCTCGTTCGGACAGATTGAAATTCGTCAAAAAACATAGACGACAACAGCGCCGCCACGTCAGTAATGAATTTTTGCCGGCTAACTCAATCAATAGACTATGATATTCTTCATTAAACTTGTGTTGGGCGCCAATAGCTTCATAAAAACGACTCAAACAGTTGAAATTGAATTAATTTGGAGTCTGCAATTGCGATTACATTGATAGTACTGTGACACCGCCAAGTCGTACTCTTTTCTCAACGTCCACCACAATTCCAATTGTTTATGTTGCACAGTAGAAGTGTTGTATGATCAACAACGTAGTAATGATTTATAACCGAAATTTACATAACCACAGCAACATTACTATAATTATACATTCTGCATAATCGTAGTAATTGTGCTCTGATAATTGAACCTTTTCGTTAGAAATCACAATTTGTATTTAATCGTTGATTTTTGTGCAACAATGTTGTTACAAAGAACATAAAAAACTTAATAGAAAAATTGGAAGTGCATCGGAGAGCCAAACTGTTTTCTATCTACAACATCAAAAAGCAACAGACCGTGAACCGACATTAGTAAGTGTCTTAATGAGTAATCTTGAAATTAATCACGAATACTTACAGACACGAGTCAACTAACTGATTGTTTGACATAACAGCTGATCCTTATATGTGTCTCCCTGAAGCAATGAAGAGCCTCGTCTGAAACAGAGGAAGAAGAGTCGAGATAAGTGTGACTGTAAGCATCGTTACATGTGTGCACACAGAAAGTGATTGTTCAGATCGATACGTTTGTCTGATCTGAATTTCATTTCATATTAAAAGGTAATTGCTATTCCAGCATTATCGGATTATTACTTTTAGAAGAACTATTTCAATTTTACAAGTGTTTTCAATCAATAATCGTGTATCTCACATTGGTCGACTTAAAATCCAATGAATTCAAGTCGTCTGTTGTTTTTGTTCTATGAATATTGAACTTTGAATAGTGATGCCCCTATCATGTAGTTGGTTGAAAACAAACGCAAAATATATTTAGAATAATAAACAGGAAAAGCGCTTTAATAACATCATTGCCGGTTTATAATAACAATACATGGTGCATTGTTTGATCAGTCAGCCATGCATTTAATTAAACGTTACATGTGCTGCTGGAATAAGAATGCTATGTCCATCTTCATTTTCCTTGATACTTTCTCTGAATTACAAATCTACCAGTAATGACACAGGATAGATATTAATCCCCGTGTTCCTCGTAAATGTGCCATTACACGTACAATTTTTCCATTCAAGCAACTGAATTGAACTTAATTAGTTCGAAAGTTTGTAAACGCAAAGCAAACGTGTTTATATAATTTAAAACCAAAGTCGTTTATATAATCCTTCCTTTCCGGAATAGTTTACGGAATTTGGATAAGTTATTACGAAGTGATGAAACCAGAGCATTACTATCCGGTTGCTTAATTGCTACGTTGAGTAGGTGTAAACTGCAATTCACGCCAAATTTATCCACTAAAAATGACTTCGATAAATCCGCCACAATTATTTCAATCATCCAGCGAAATTCTTTTTATCAACCAAATTCATAAAATTGCAACTGCACAATGATGATATTTTAAATGCAATTAAGACATTTAGAATTGCTAGATGAGAGTTTATGGCTCGAAAAAAGAACACACCTAAACAAAGAGAAATGGTCTAATTACTGTTTGTTTATTCGGCTGTAGCAGCGAGTATGAAACGATAGTGAGAGGTGTAAATTTAGCCCACGGGTGGGTCATTGGTCGAAAGTTTATTATTACCTTTTGTCGTTAATCTCTGTTCAGGCACTTGTCTCGTGTCACATGCCAGAAATGCAATTTAGGCGCAGCGATATCCAAAGTTGATTAAAGATAATGCAGTTGAGGCAACGATCGGGTTAAATGCATGTGAGTATCATTGCTGGATGCTCTCGAACCGCTCTTCACTTAAAAAAAATAGACATGATTAATTTTAATGACCTGTAGCTACTATTTATGGAATTACAAAAAGCACAGGAAGAAAGCAAAATAACATAATAACGTTAGCAATCCGGACGGAAAAAGAGAAATAAAACATTTACGCTTCATCTAATTAGTTTATAATTTAGCTAAAGGGGAATTTCTTTTTCCTACCGAATGCAGCGCCACTCGTGTTTTTCACGCGCTTGCAAATAGCTTACACATAATTACACCCGAATGCTTCCTTGCCATAAATTTAAATTCAATAATTCCGCAGCGGAGAGTGCAAAGAAAGTGTTGACTATCAAATTCGTTTGCACTCGGTAAAAATGATCAGTGGAGTTTGTCGTTTCAACTGCCCAATCAGTTCAAATCTCAAACGTCAAATTCAGTTCGCTCGATGCGAGTGTTCGGTTATTTTTACTGAATGTTGACAGTCGAGTAAGACATGATATGAAATGTGTTATGTTAACGTTAACAGAAAAATACAAATTGGTAATCTATAGAAAAGAATTTAGATAGCAATATTGTATTCAATCCAAAAATTAATCTACAGTAATTACTTTGTTTTAAGTGTACTCAATAATTCATTTCAATCTTGTGTGATAAGTTATTTGTTGAAAAATGGATTCACCATCAATTAGTTAAATTAAAAATCGTAATTTGTAAGATTTATCCAAAGTGCTGTATAAAAAATGAAAAGAAGAATGAAATTAACAAATGACTCTTTGAGACATTAATATGAAGAAACTCTTCAAATATAATTTGTACTTTATCCAATATTAATGACATCAAATCATTATTATACATGTCAAATCAATAAAATTGTCATTTTTTGAGTTAATATTACTGACAAGTACAGTTTACTGATAAGAGCAATTAACTCTGTTAACTAAAATAACTAAACTTTTAGTTGAGTGAACTGAATTTCATGTTACACCAGTCGAGAGTTATAACTGATAAGTTTCTAGTATTTCATCTGATTCAATTTTATTCCGTGATTAATTTGATTTTACAAAGAAGTGGAGGTTTGAATTTTTGACTTTCCTTTTGCGGCACTATTTCTCTGATCGTCTCGCTATTGGTCAATAACCCGTCTGCTAATTTAAAGATTCCCTCGATTTGAGGCCAGAATTCAATTTTTGCACAATTCCAACTTTTGACCGGAAGAGCGATAGTTATACTATCAAGGGAAAACTCATTAATTACGCCAGCTTCGATTCAAATATTTCGATTTAATTCACAATCCAATTTATAGCTGGCAGTTGATATGAATGCTATAAAATTAAACGTAATTTCAGGTTGTATTTTATTTCTGGAATTAACGTGCAGTGATATTCAACGCTTGATAGTCAGTTCAATGGAAGTACGGACGCTTGGATTAAGATGATGTGAAATTAACGACAATGGTTTAGTATAATAGCGCTATCTGTCGGGCGATTATTTACATTTTTTGTCACATTTGTATGTACGTAAACTGTACTTAAGATCTCGGAAACATCCATTTAAATAGTACGCTACGTATTTACTAACTTTTTATGTCATTAAGGGAATTTCTGTCCGATCATTTTTCTACTTGGCCAGATCTTATTGAAATGTTGACGGGCATAAATTTATATCCATGACATTTACAAAATCAATAACTTTCTCGCCACTTTGACATTTTGATAGTTTAATTATTGACCAGAATAAACAATGATATCGCGCATTTTTCAATCCCTTCATTGTCTCTTAGAACTGAATCGCTGGATTATCATGTTTGCTTTGTCCTTGATATAACTTCCGTGTAAACATTTGTTCAACTCATCAAAGGTGCTTCATTGTTTTGTCAGTATTGTCCACTTCTAAGGGATTAAGTCGTCAGTTGGCATCATAGAGATATTTATTAATAGCAGCTAGTCATCTGGAGACATTAGTTTTTAACAAATCTCCTGCGAAAAAGTATACTCACTTGATAAATAGATTCGCCAATTGGACTTTAACTGCGAACACTCGGCAGAGTCAATATTTCTAAACTCCTCGAGTGTGAAAACATTAAGATTAGAAACTTGTTCTTCAGCGCAAAGCGTGGCATTCGGTATGAACGTAATATCAGGCGATCAACGAATTTCAAAAGGGTCGCAGTGCGGTATGTAAATTTTTGGCTACGACTCCACTGGTTCGCTGGCTGGATTGAGTGATTCTCACTACTGATGTTCACTTTCTAATTTCGTACAAGTGGGACATTTAAATTTACGCGAAGTACGAAAACAACTTAACGGTCTAGAACTTTGGGATCTCGAGAGTTGGTTCGCCAGAGGTGATTCCAAAAAGCCAGAATCGGCTTGCGTGGATCGCGTCTGAAATTTATCCAGAATTTCGGTCTATAATTAGGTTCGGTTGCACATTTGTTAGATTTCATGGATAACTGTAAAGTTTGTGGACGACTGTGTGCGAAAATGTGAGCCAGCAAATGAACACGTGTAAACATTTACAATTACTGTACATTGTAGCAAACGCAAATTTATGAATAATTAATCGACTATGACTGTGTTCAACGATGTTATAAAGCGCCATTAAGTCACGGTTTCGTGCGTCAGTTACCCAGACTTCCGTCAATTCATAAACCGCGGGACACGATGGGATTCCCACCCTCTTGGATCGATAGACAATTTTAAAGCATCCCTTCAAAAATATACTTACTCGCAACCGCAGTCTATTTTTCGCTTTCTCAATATAATTAACCTCCGCTTGCGAGATACTGAAGCTACGCGAGAATTCGCTCACGATATAACAATGATTTAAGCCCGCGTAAACATAAAGAATAATGAGTGAATCCATTTTTAAAGCAGCCACTTTAGAGCACGCGCTTTTCCCTCGCGTGTGTTCCCCTCGCAGAGGTTTACGGGGCTTTAAAATGCGTCCGCGGAAAAACCGTCTGATTAATTCCATCAAATATGCAATTTCAAATTTCCAAATTACCACGACGCCGTGCAAGTTTGTTTGTTTCGTCTGACGCGAAAATTGCATACTGCAAATAAGCGTGTGCATTCTACTCGAAGGCCTGGCTCATTGCGTTGGCTTCTCTATACTTTGGGGATCAGGCCAGATTATTTGGTCCGACTTTCTGGATGTTTTCATAAACGCATCCTTGTTTGATCGCCTACGCTCGCGGTGACTTTCGTTGCCGAGTTTCCTTCAAAACTTCGTCAAATCATTAAATCTTTTTTTTCCGCCGGGTAATCCAATTACCACAAATTCCAATCACCTACAAACCTCCATTTTCTCGCTCCAACTGTCTACAGATCTAACGTCCAACTCGAGCAAGTAAACCTCGTTATCGCTTGCTTTTTCATTCGATCGACAGTCAAAATTATGCCAACTAATCGTCAGCCATAAATTAGTCAAGCGTCCAAGACATTCGGCTGTTCCATCCAGTTTTCTTGCATGTAAATATGTAAATTGAAGCCATCTATTAAATTAATGTCAAATAAGAAGCCAGAGATCTTCGTCTTGTGACTTCTTTTCTGGAGAGAGAAAAAGAAAGAAAGAAAGAGGTATAATCTCTTCAAGAACGAGATATAGAGACATGTGCATTGAACACACCTCTACTTAATGATGCAAGAACGGGAGGATCCACCCCGTCGACAAATTATGCTCCGGCGTCACTCCTTTTAGCGAGTTAAAGGTGAAAAACTGCCAACCCTTGGTATTATGCCAGAATGCACCAACAATTTGTTGAATATTTTCTCAGTCGTTGATCGCATGCGAACCAACGAATTCGTTTCTCTCTGTTTAAATTATCATATAACGAGGTTATCATGAAAATTCCACCCATTTTCAGTGAATGTGCTCTTGATACGGTTCCTAAGAGTGTCGTATGCCATTTTCAGCCACATCATTCATAAATTATTTGTATTTCTAGGCCGATAACTTTGTTAGAACGTCCGCTCGGTACTTTCGTTGCTGGATTATTATAATTCTCAACAGAAAATTTGACTTTGCAAACAAATAGCAAATCTAGTTTACGCTCATAATATGACGTCATTTCAATCCAGTTTGCCAAGGTTTTCGATGAATTTGTATGATTCAGGCGAATACTGCAGCGTCGACCAAAGGTTCTTTCCTTATAACTCGGTGTCATGTGTCCACTTTAAGAAGTTCAATGGTCTCTCAACTTAGCGATCAATTTTACGGGCAATTAAGTACGTTATCGACTTTTTTTTTAAATAAAACCTGTTGGTGTTGAAAGTATTTAAGACCATTTTGGAAACAATAGCTTACTATCAATAGTTAACTCATTTTCATTACTTTAACTATACCATTCAAGTTCTGCCCAAGAGTCAATCTTATTGTTTCTTTTCGACAGTTCATTTTCATTTGCCTCGAGTAAAAGTTGACAAACATTAATCACTCTTTTTGCATTTCATTTTCCTTTTTTTACAAGTATTTTCGGATTCGTTAGTTCAGAAAGTTGTCTTTTCTATCCAATTGTTGGATCAATATATCCTTTTTTTGATGTTCCAGCATAAAAAGCCTCCATGAAAACGTTTCCTGAATACGTCGCTGCCTCGCCATTCACTAGACCCAAAGCCCACTGACGAAATCCTGAGAAAAGCGCCCAGAGACTTATTCGAAAGTTGCTTTGACCCAGATCTCTTTTTCATGAATGAGTCGAATCCGACAAAAAAAAGAAGCGGACAAAAAATTGGACAGAAAGCGAGCGAGCAGTGACATTACTCTCGCGTATACGCACAGTTATAGGTACGCGAATATTGCGTACGCCGGACGTTACCCCGTTACTTCATCAGCGAGCTATGCTGCTGCGCGGACCTGTTTTTCGTTTCACATTTTTCGTCGGCGCGTTCAATTCAAAGCGACACGGCACTTTTTTACAAAATCATCCAGGAATTTTTTAATGACTCTTGATGTTCCTTCTGCTTCATAGAAAGAAAATGCTCCTTTTCCAAACGAATTAGACAATCACTGCTGCGTAAAAACAACGGCGATCCTCTTTTTTTCCTTCCCGACGACTATTTTTCGAGTATTTTAATCAAGTTTCGTCTTTTTTCCAACGCCCAAGTGGATTTGACTTATAAAGTTCCAGGAGTTCGGCAAATTAGTTAGCAACTATTTTGACTTAGTCATTCTGACTCTATATTTTGGAAACTTTTTTTTTGTTTGCTTTGAACTTTCGTTATCTGGAGTTCTTTTTCCTCTAACGCCGAAACGGTAACAACTACCCATCTTCACATGGTTAAGTTTGTTGTTCAATCTCTAATTAGAGTTTGTTTGAGCTTGCGTAATAATGTACGCTTGTTTTATTAACAAAATTCTACTCCAAACTCAATTTGGAAAAAAAAGAAACGTAAAACAGTTTAACTATTTTTCATAATTCTCCGTTGAGTTCGTTTCACTCTTCCAACCATTACTTCTTAACTCTCTGAATCAGCTCGTGTAAACCTGATCCACCTAAAACTTTGAAATTTGATCCACCTTTGAAATTCGTTTTAAAATGTTCAAATCTCTTCCGTCTTTATTTCTTTCTGAAAACGATTCAACGGAAATATTAGGATGGAGACAAATATATTTTTTTTTCTATTAACAAACTTTGTTTGATTTGAATGTAAAAAAAGTTGATATTATTTCATGATGTTTTGAATATTAAAAAAAGTTAGTGATAATTTGTCGTAGACGTTTTAAGAAAAGAAATGACTCGCATTTCGGGTATACGCCCGATTTCACTAGAACAATAGGAATTTTTCATATGAAGTGTTCTCAGTGCAACGAAAACCCCTGTTTCTCATCATGAGAAAATCTGATTTACCATGAAAGTATCCTGTGTTCTACACCGTATTGTTCATCGAAGTTTGAGAATGATTTCATAGTATAAGACGATCACAGTCGACTTTCTATCCTCTTCTTTTCGAAAGTTCAATGTCAAATATTGTCTAGTCCTCACAAAAACTACTGCGTTCAATCAATACAAATTGATTTGTACGTTTGGTTACGTCGTAAAAAATTAGTCCGAGCTTACAGACAAGGCAACGTGTTGATAAATGGCAGTTGAAACACGCGTTTCGTTCACGTGTATACAATGTATAAACAATGAACGCCTTTATCTATTGCATCAACTGTATTTTTAATCAACCGATTCGCTAGTCCACTTGACGGGTCAAAATGATTCACCCGGAAATAAGATGATTGCGCCGCAGGAAAGCCAAAAGCACATGAGCGCGGAGTTAGGAAGTTGGTCCATCTGTTAAAAAGGAGTGTAAGTTGCGAGACGGTTGGTAAACAGACGGAGAGCGAAGACGAGAAAAGCCGCGTAATCAAGAAAGCGACTGATTTTGGATACGGGCGTACGTACATTTGAGTCGTCCCCGCGGCAGAAGATTGTCTGCGAACGGTGCGCGGCGCCGCCGTAGCTCGCACACGAACGCAGCATGTCTCGTTGGCGCACACACACGCACGCAATCCGCTCGTCGACCGCGGCGCTAATCAGCACCGAAAGACAACGGCGATTGAAAACAAGCGTCAATCGGGCATCGATTCGACCCCAATGGCCGAGTTAGCTCTTCGAGCGTACTCCCCAATTCTAAGGAGCCGCTTTTCAGATCGTTGACTTTTCTCCCCAGAGCGGGAGAAGACGCACGCACACACTGACGCAAACGTCACTGTCCGCGAGAACTCGCACGAGTCCGAGGGCGATCGCCGGCGTCGCGTCCTCGATCTATGAGAACACGCTCGACCAACGAGCCACAACGTTGCACACGGCCTGCGCCGCGAAAACACGAGTGCGCCCGCGGAGCCCGCGGGATTCTTTCGCTCGCGATGCGCACGGTGTCGGTCCGCCCTTCTCGTTACACTCGCCAACGCCTACGCGCTCGCTCGTACACGGCGCATGTATTGCCATAGGTACGCAACTACGCCCGCGGACCGACTGCCGCCGCCGCCACCATCTGGGGATAACAGGGCTGCCAGCGCTCCCAGCGCGCCAAATTCGCTTTTCCGTGCGAGATATTCTTTGAGCCTACCTACTAATAACTGTTTTAATATTTCGACAATTTTCAAAATGTGCCTAGATAAAAAGAAATGATAATTGTTTAAAAATTGACGATATTTTTTTTCTTTTTTGAGAACTTCAACTTATTTTTATGGGTCTTTTATTAGGGTTTAGTTCAATAAAAAGAATATTTTTCGTTTGATTTATTTAGAAATAGCAGATTTATTACACTTTTATGGAAAAATACATTTTATAACTTAGTACATTGAACAAGATATTTTCAAAAAGAAACCGTCTCTTGTCTACCTGCGCTGTTTCTGCTTTTATTTGAAACTCAAAAATGTGTCCCTCTCTCCAATTACTGGAAACAGCGTTGCCATAATTACATTACTTATTTTTGCCAAATTCCTATACATTTGTATTAAAGCGCACCGCATCATTTAAATAAAATGACATAAATAAATTAATGTAATATATAACATTGTGTATTAATGCAATTTATCACAATATTGTTATAAATTCACTTTTGAAATTTATCATTTGTATTAAATGTTAATTAAGCTCATGTCTCATTTTCATAAGCTTAATTAATTGAAAGTAAAACAAATTGTAGCAATAAATTGACTCTTTAAGAATATTATTGTTACTTATTAAATAATGAAATTTGAGTAAAAATAAATTAGAGAAATCAGTACCTTCCTTTGGCTTTTGATATTAACATTTGTGGGAAATATCCTTTTTCCTTCTGCCAGGAATAATATTTTATTTAAAAACTTAAAATGCTTTCGTTTAGCAGAATTTGTTACAAGATTGAATTTTTTATGGTTAAATCGACGAATGAATTAAAAATGGTGTTTTTTTATATTATATATATCTCCATGTGAATATGTAAATATAATAACCTAAACAAATTGAACGTGCGTGAAACACGATACTAATTACCGACTGAAACACATAATAACATTTTAGATTTTACTTACTTATTTTACTGCATAAATGTTAGTTTAATAATTCTATCAATAACAATTTCATTATTCCATATTACATCTTCGAATACAAATTCTCTAACTACAAAAATCTTTTAAATATGTAATGAAAAAAAACACAAATTTTGAATTTGACGAAATGATATAACTTACATACTGTAAGTTCTATCAGAA
>JABFQD010003099.1:0-13859 GCA_022817045.1 Psix sp. ZL-2020 | reverse complement strand
CTCCAGTATAGTTTAATTGTTTGACAAATTAACAGTAAAAAATAAAATTAAAGAATCAAAATTACTATTAAATGAATTGAATGAAAACTGTTTTAAATTAAATTTTCGAAATTTGAACTTCAAAGATAAAAAATCATTAATTTATAATAATCGATACAAATTTAGTGACAAATGTATTTTATTATTAACATTTTTAGAAATTAACTTATAAATAACTAAATTTCTTATGTCAACGAAACATTTATTTATTAACTTAAATAACATAATCAGTATTACATAGAAATTTAAAAACATCTCCGATAATACATATAGTGAAATTCACATCAATCTAGTAAATTTCAACAAATTCGCAAGATATTACTTTCCACGGATGTTCATATTTATCTTCCCTTCATTTGTGATGATCCCGCAAAACGTCGTGCCCTGAGATTCAGGTTGCGAAGCCAAAGTTGCACTGCAAGGTCGCGTCAATTATCCGCGTATGAATTATTTAATAGCCATTACGTAAGGAGCAATTTGATTTGAAATTACCGCGCGTCGTAATGTGATCCGAACTGGAATTACAATCTTCGGCTCAGTGTGTTATTTATTGCAAATGGTTCTGGTTAATTAGTTTGGACGGGAAAATTGGTTTCGAAGAGTCTCGGTTCGGACGTGTTTAACTTCCTCGTTGCGCTGTTTACTAAGCGTTAGGTGACACCGGGGTCGAGGAACTATTTCTCTCGTTTGGTAGTTTTTTGTCTTTTTCTCCTTTCATATGTTTCTCGTCTCGTCGGCGGTGCCATTGTCTGTAGGAAGTGGAACCGTGGACATAACGGTTGTATATTGGTTCATTTTCAGTGTTTACTTTTATTATCGTGGTCAATCGTTCAGAGATGTTAGCGAGCATCTTTCATCATATCGCTTTCTCATTAGCATATGAAAAGAGTCAAATCTGACACCGTTTTGGAAATTTACTTCGATTTGCTTTGCTCGATGGAACAAACTTTAATATGTAAACAAACATGACATAAGAATAAAAGTTTATGTAAGTTATGAAATCATTTCCGTTGTTTCCGGCCCTTTTCCGGAAAAATTTC
Organism: Psix sp. ZL-2020; assembly: GCA_022817045.1. Classification (NCBI taxonomy): domain Eukaryota; kingdom Metazoa; phylum Arthropoda; class Insecta; order Hymenoptera; family Scelionidae; genus Psix; species Psix sp. ZL-2020. The sequence goes on along the minus strand of JABFQD010003099.1, from coordinate 12,780 downwards.
TTATTTTTACAAATATCCATTATTCATAAATATGTGACAATATTAATACAATTGCTATCTTCCTATGGTTGCAATGAGAACGAAAATGTTTGTTTCTAAAGGGGAACAACACTCGTGAAAGTTATTATTATAATACAACATTGTATGGAATGTTTATGAAGTTAACTATAAAAACTTATATTTTGTTAATCGAAATATACTTTTAATTATAAAATAACATTATTCACGAGAAAACATTTATTTTATAATGCAAAGAGAAAAAAGTTTAATTTCTTTGAAATATTAAACGTGTGAAATACTAAAGCAAAATCGAAAAGATGTCTAGATCTTTTACCTTGTAAAAATATGAAATTGCATGAGTTTCTACAGTGTTATAATTTCAATAATACTAATATTAACATATGAATAATAGTTTTTTCCTTCTCACTTTATTTTGTAATTAACATTTTTCATTTAGTTTAAAATAGATATTAAAAATCAAAAAAGCATTGCAGAAAATGTAAGAGTTTACATTTTAAGTAAAATAATTTGTGTAAGTATACAATCAATCATATATGCCATAAAGCATTCAAAAGATATAAATCTCACCGTAAATAAAGAATAATGATATTTCCATGTTTTTATATTTGACACAAAATCATATAAGAAAAATTATCGTTGTTTCAATGATAACAAAAAGAAAATATTCTTTTTCTTAAGTTAACTAACACGAAATTACTACTACAATATATATTAAATATTTCCGCTCGTAATTTCATCATGCAACTTATGCAATTCTTAAATGACTGTCGTTCTGTGCTTGTCATTAAAGACTTTATTTTGATGGGAAATTCGAATCCTTGGCACGTCCAGACATTATCGTAACCATTAATTTTAACGATTCATGTTCAAGTATTCTTCATATTTATTCAAATGATTATATTTTTCGAACTAAATTAGTCATCTCGGACGTATTGAAATGTTCTTTCAAATACTTTACTATAATTATTTAATTATTATATCAAGAATAAACACCAAATCGGTACGCTAATTTTTGAGGTGAAATTTTGTATAAATTAATCCTTTGTATCGACAGAACTTTATCGGTGTAATTGAATCGGAATAGTTGTTATTAAAAAGGTTAATTTGTTAGTCGAGTGGTAGCCTGACATTTATTAATGAAATTATTACGATGAACCGATTGCGTTCAGGCACGATACCACGAAGTACCCTTCTTGTCTGTGCTTTAAAAACGATGTGTTTCACTTCGATAATACAACACAGCCTGACCGAAGACCCCTTATCTTGACTTCGTTAAATCGCTGGTTTCGTCAGCGATTTAATCGTAACGCCAGGTGCAAATTACACGCAAACGGGGGATAAAACGCACGTCTTTTCAGCAGCTGACTCCCGGGAGTGATCACGTTAATGCACTTTTCGTTCGAAATTTCATTTAGATCAATTTCCCGCAGTCATTTAGTAATTGAACAGTCATCTACTTGAAATCTTTAAAGTAAACAAAGACATATCATTTTTTTATAAAGGAATGTACTTCGACATAAAATGAACAAATTAAAATAAATGAACAAATAATATTATAATTGCAACCTCATTAGTTCTTGAGGTTGCAAGTTCTTGATTCTTAATTTGCTAATATCAAATATAACTTGTTATACAATTGAAATAAAATAAAAAAATAATAATCATTTATTATAGTTTTTTATATACATAACGTAAAATTATTAAAAAATACATAAACCTTTTTTTAATGTTTTTTTTCCTGTACTATGCATATCTGATTATAACTAAAATTAATTCATTTAACTTTGAGGTTTTCCTATGTTTTAAACAATCTTTTGAACAGTATACACTAACTCTTATGTGTTCTCTAACTCTTATACATTCTGTTAAATTAAAAAGTATCTGCTTATTTTCAATTAAACTTGGACAAATATTATCATTTCTTTCATCATTAATTTTTACCAGCGAAAAGAAAGACAAACAATTAAAACATCGTCGTAAAATTGAGATTTCCTCAGCGCTCGAATTCAACCATGAAATTTAGTAATTATTTGTGACGACGAGTGAGCATTGTTTGTATACAATCGGCTGTCCCTAGGCGTGAAATGAGTGTGGACGAATATTACGCAGTCCCCATCTTAGGAGGATTCACGCCAATCGAGCGCAATCATAATATATGTCAGCGACGTCCTTTTACGTGTACTTAATTACTACAGATCGCCGTCACAAGTAAGACAGAAAGCCTCGCGCTTCATGAGGCGTTGTAAATTACGCGAAATCGCGATACAAAATATCCGTGTGCGGAGCATTCAGGTGCCAATTTCACGAACACGTCAATGTCGAAGCTACGAGGCCGGTCGCAACATCGATAAACAAGTCAGAGTAACACACTTAAGGGAAATAATTTTCTTCAGCGGTTCATTTCAATGACTTGATTATTACGTTAGCAGACACTTTTTACACATGAGAAACATTTCGATGTGAATTTTCGATAACATCAAAAAATATACTTATGCCAATGTCTTTCATTATTGAGAGATGTAGATGACACATCAAATCCAAGATGCGTGTGAGATAATTATATATATGCATATGTATATATTTTGAAAATAAAGTATTGGATAGCCGATGTGAAATTAAATTGGTAAATGGATACGGAGATGTTATATTACGTTTTTTGGCGAACAAATACTTCTAAAGATGACTTCATCATTGTACGATCCATTAAATCCATTTCTTTGTGCGGGGGATTTTCCCTCCGACCCTAAAGACATACATCATAGTTATATACGACGTATGATTATGAAAACACTTAACCGAGTGTGACGAAAATTTTACTTCTTGAGCAACTAATCGAAAAATTTTAGTTAAATCATTTTTTCAAAATGTTTTAAAATAACTTATAACGGCGCTTATAAGAATAATATAATTCTTACTATTTAAATGATAGAAATGATATATGATATTACGAATGAAGTTTTACATGAATATTATAAATTAGTATAACTTTTACCGTATTGCGTCGTCATTTTAGTTACATCTTATAGAAATTTTTACTTAAATGGATTAAAAAAAAAAGAGAAATTTATACAATAATTATTTAGATATGATTTAAGTTTTACGTCGTGATTGTTATTTGGTGCAGTAATTTTTATTACCATTTTTATTTATTTTATCAAACTTCAATAATTATATATGTTTAATTTATAAAAATATATAATATCTTCCCGAGATATCATAAATGCGAAAAAATTAGCAATTTCATTGGTATTTATTGCATAAAATCTGATTTCTTCAGTTATTTTATACATATGTTTAACTTTACTCTACTAACTAAATTCAAAGAGATTTTTTCCAAAACTTTGCAGTAATAAAGTTTATGCAAAACATCAACGAGATAAAAGAGAAAGATACTCTGTCATCAATAATAATTTATAGCTTTCTGTTTTCAAATTTTTTATCTTGAATGCAGATAAGATAGAAATAGATCATGATCTTTTATCTATCTGAATTCTTTAAACGAAGGAGTTTTTAAAACTATATAATCAAATTGTTTAATTAAATTTATAATTAATATATATATACATAATAATAAAAAATAATCAAAAGCGAAAATCATTTGAAAAAGTAAAAATACAAATATTTTACAAAAAAATGCTACAAAAATATTGTATTAATTTTTATCAAATTTTTGAATTTCTATATCAGCATGTAAGTAACGGATTTATATACAAAAACTTATCTGATATTTAACCTATAATTAATTATTATATATTACATTAATGTATAGAATTTTCTATTTTTTTATAACTTAATGTAGATCTGATGATAAAATAATGAATATTTCCAAACTTCAAACAGCAATAATTAATTAAACAAAGGTATTGGCAATTGATTTATATTTATGAAAGCATAATTAATACAATTTTTAAATTTACTTAATATTTTATGATTTTTTTTATGATTAATAAATCAAACTTTTCTAAAAGCAGTTAAAAATTATTAAAACATTTAGTCTCTGTTTTGTTGAACAGTTTAAATTTTAAACCAACATTCGGTAACTATAACAATGAAAAATGACTATGCAACTACCTGAAGTAGAAAAAGATAATGAGCTCACAAAAATTGTCTTTTTACAACTTTCAGTATGCCAAAAAACTGTTTAACTGATTGCTTATCAATGATTTTCAAAATTATCGTGATATTGCGAAAATAGACAAATAATTTTTGTCGTGAATATAACACGTTTTTCAAATTTGCCCGCACGCTAGATTTAAACCGTACAAATAACGGATGTTGACTTTGTAATCTATTTGATGATAAACAGATAATTGGAATCTAATCAGATAATAATTCAAGACATGTGGCATCAATAGCAAAGTAAAAATAATTGAAAATGCTAGCGATTCCTGTAATAGTTTTAGTTCTTGTTGTTCTTCTTTGGATTTGTGGTTTGCCAAATCCGTGTAAAAATACGAACGTTAAATGAGTACCAATCAAACTAGTAGAATACTCCTGGTTGACTGAACAGAAATGAACCGCTAATTGCGTCAGCGGAGTGCTGGTAGGATTGAAAAAAGGTTTACCATCAACATTAATTAAGAGCTGTAAGTGTGAGAAAGATACTTGTATTTCCTTAAGGGTCTACGATATGTCCGTTCAACTCACTGGCGTGATTAATGAAAGGTAACCACGCGGAAAGATTTACTATTCAAAATCTCACTGGAACTAGCGGCGTCTTTAAGCAAATAATGCCATTTTTTACCATAATTAGTCGGCAGAGAAGACCGACAATCATCATTCATGTCTTCGACTAATGAAAGGCAACCTATTAATTTTCAGAATTTCCTGATATATTCAACTTCACGAGCAAAGGTATGCGCTACCCACAATGGTGTCCGCAGTTTCCGCGATTTCCTTATTGGATCTAACAGAAACATGAGCAAACAATTATCAAAATGGCGATCCATTAGCTTGTACAACATTATATCTGCATCCAATTTAAGATACCGATTGCTCTTATGTCATAAAACTTATATTGACGTGCAGTTTTTTATTAACTTAGAAAACGCTATAATGCTACAATCCATCTCTTATTCATAAAATCATTTTATATCAACTTAATTCATTCAAATTTTATTGCATGGAAAACAGAATTTGAAGAACATCAATTTTGTCCAATTTCTTTACAAGATGGTTTAGCATTTTGTTCACTCGCTTAGTTTAACTACTTATTCAAAATCAATATAACTAATAACACTTTTGGAACCTACGTATTATGCTAGTTGTATTATCCCACATTAATCTATCTGCGTAAACATTGTACACCCAAAACTATTAGCCTGGTCTTTTGTCATACGAAATGTCAAAATATCCAAACATCGGCACAATGTCTTTATTAGGACAAGCCGTAACACGCCGAGCGCTTTGAAAAGGGCAACGACTAACGCGTGGCGGAAAAACGAGCAGGCACGTGACCGACCACCTATATAACATATAGCCACTGTCGTAAGCACCGCGAGGGGTGATCCTCGAGTCGTCGACTTGTCTCGGTCGTCCATGTTGACGCGTCTAGTCGACGACCAGAAATACCCCTCGGGTGTACGCTTCGTAATTTATTGACTGACGCGCTCGAGATCGCCGATGGGGCTCCCAATCGAACGCACGTACGCGTGCGTTTAATATGCCATAATGCTTCGCGTGTACATATTCATTAAGTCATTTTACGGCCAAACATAGTTTGCGCGCGATTCCCTATCTCGCCGCAAAAACATCTTCTCAGCAGATAATGAAATAGGCCCAATCACGCCAATCACTTTTATTATCTTTGATTGATCAGTTTATATGAATACGTGCTAGTTTTTAAGAACTCATTTTGAATGTAAAAACTTTAGCTCTTCGATACAAGAAAGTTGATAGGTAACAGACCTTTTTAATTGAATAGTTTACATGCAAATGGGGCTGTTTGTTTGTACTGATAAGACACATGATATCTTTTTATGTGATTTTTTATACTTATTCTGATGAGACATAGATTATAAAAAACGAGTTAAAAAGTTAATAAAGCGACACGTGACCTAGTGGAGGATCACTCCTAATTCACAAATCAATATATTCCAAGCTATTACCTTTATAAAAGTTATTAGCATACGCGATGGAGATATATTTTTTATTGTGAATGTTATAAAAAATGTATTACATAATTATTAAAGTACACATCGTTTTCTCTTAATATAATGTCTGAGTTTATTAAATTATTGCTCTCTATCAACATTTCGTTTTTATTCGAACAATTTTTAATTTTGTCTTAAAAATTTAATCCATCAGAAAATTCAAGGATAAGTTTTTCTTAAACCTTGAATTAACGTTGATGTTACAACACTGAATCATCATTTCATTAGTGTTGATTTCATATTAGTAATATTGCCGTATCAACTTAAACTATGATTTAGCTTTGTAAATTGTTAATTCGTGGAAGAAAAATTTAGATGATTCAGAATCATTCATTGATTTCCCTACAAGTATCATTTATTCAGAATTGTCAGCATTTAATCAAAAAGATTTAGAAAACATTCTTCTGGATATGTATATATTTTCTACTTAACTTAGTAATTTCAATTTATATTGAAATAAACCAGTACGTACTTTTATTTATGAATATATATTTTAGTCAAAAATGTTAATTCAAGTTGATTTCCAATTTTTTATAACGTCACCAAAACCTGGTATAAAAAATAAATTTCTGCTATTTAATACTTGACGTATTTCATTGAAAAAGAATAACTTAAACAGATAGATAGAAAGATAGATAGATTGATAGATAACTTGAACGTCAATTTATATTGTACATGCGTGTGCGAAATTGCATGAAAATGAAAGAAAAACATTTTTCGAAATTATTGATAAAAATTGAACTCCAATGATTAATCGTCGGCTAGTTATCAAAAAATTAAATTTATTATTAGTTTATAAGATTTTTGTAAAATAAATTGGTAATACATGAGTATTAGGTACTAGCATTAATCTGACTTTATTGTGCTGTTGGTAGTGCCACCTTCAGAGACATTTATACGATGAAAGAAATTGAATTGAATTAAATTATAATTAAAAACGTCACGGTGTTCACTAAAAATTAACACTAAAATATATTAAATAATATATTTGTTATTAATTACTTCTTTCGACTAATTAAACTAAAAATACCATCATCATGTACTAAATTATCACAACCACATTGTTAACCTTGTCAGTTAATCAGTGTTTTTGTAAAGCTGATTTCCAAAGATTTTCCGAAATAATTAATGCCTTACTAAAACCCCATTTAATTTTTTACGCAAAATTTAACGCTTCACTATATTCTCCTATAATTTAACATCGTTCTAAAAATAATAGACTAATACCGTTCAGTCGATATTCTCGTCATTGCAACTTTTGTTATGACGGACATAAAAAGTAGTTGCTACCATAAACTGCGCGTAACAGTAACTAAGTTTACAATTACGGGAATTGAAACTATTAACATCACCAGCATTACGTGCTTTATGACTATGATGATTTACGCCGTGTATGTAACTACGGATCGGAACGTGTTCGCCAATCGATCGGCCAATAAATACGCTCATCCTCTGCATCGGCCAATTTCCGACAGCAAATTTTTATTGATTGTTGAATCGCACTTTTTAGCTCGCGACCTCGTGTTTGAGGTTTAATAACGAACGTGTCAATTAGACGCTGGCTTTGTATTGAGTATATACGAGTATATTAGAAATGATGCGACGTTTTCGGAGATCGTTAATCCTAATCGCCAGAGTGAGTCGCATTTGCTTGTATATTAACAAGCAAAAATGCACCGACCGTAAATCTCCAACCACATTTTATAACACAAAGCATCGCCGCAATTATCTTTACAGGTCATTGCGAACTATCGTACACACTACGAATTGATGCATAGATGATAACATCGAGACGCATCGACAACCTTGTTACTGCAGCACTAAAACCGTGTCGCTTTATACGCAATATATAAATCATATCATTACTTCATTGCAGTTACATTTTTCCGCCTCTATAGACGAAATTCACACGTCAAACGTTAAATGAAACTGTATAGTAAATAAATTCTGCTCGCATGCTAGTCAAAATTCAATGTACATTCAAAAATAATAAAAAAAAAGAATAAATATTTGCTGTATAAGTTACTTTTACATATGACTTATTATTATATATTTTCTACTTTTAAAAAAAGAATTTTTACATTTTATAGTACTTATTTTCCAAATTAAAGTGATAAGTAAAGTAAAATGTTACTTATTTACATAATAAATTAACTGAGAAAACGACATTTTATAAACTATATATACACTGCATTTTTTTTGGTTAGTTACTTTATGTATTGAAAAATAATTGAGACGAACAGACATATATAATAGGTATAATCTTTAGATAGAATAGTGGCAGAAGAAATAGAGATATGCTTATTGTAGATTTATAGTTATGACTACCTAAGTATTGCTGCAATAAATAAACAAATGTCTGATATAAGTAAATATTATGTCTCAGTAAGATATATTTCAGATATTAACTATACTATAGCATATATAAATATATATATATATATTTGTGTTAATAATAATTTTAAGCAAATTACTAAAATTATAGTTGAAACAATTTAATTGATATACATCTTATAACAATCTCGTTTTTAAAAAATATATATAGTTGAAATGATAACATTTGACAATTTTATATATGACTTAATATCATATGCTTCATGATATTATCATCTTCAGCGACTTCAAACCAATATGATTTTTAAAACTTATTGTTTCGAACCGTACAAGCGATTGACAAATCTATAATAGAATCTCTATAATATTTAATTTTCTTTTTGGAACGGAGCTCAACGTTATTCTCTTTTATTCTCGTGCTTATTTAATTATAATAAGAAAATAAAACAAAATACTTTTTTAAATTTATATACAATGAATTGATCTTTTGATTTATCACAAATTTATTTCATTACTTAAAACTGAATTAAGAGTTATTTGATGTCTATAGAAAATAGTAAAAATTCAAACAATTTACAATTTCGTAACTATTCCATTCAGAAGTTTTTCTTTTGGCATTAAATGAAATATTTTCATCAATAAAAATGTGTAATGCTTATATATAGTCTAACATATTCTTTCCCGGAATAATATTCTGTGCCGTGAATCTGTCACCTATTAATAATATAAATTAGTGTCTTTGTAATGTCTAATGTACTTAGCCTCCACACCATACGTGACGTTACTGGTGGAGACGCTAAGTTATGAAACGTACAAATGGCTGTTATTTATGAAACACAATACAAATGCGAATCACCTACACTAAATTAAAAATTGTAAATCATTAGCGCACGTCATTTGCTGGTGATTCATTGTTTTATTGATGTTTTCATTTGTATGCAAACTCAATTCGAAAATAGAGCAATTTGATTTGCAATGCAAAAAATTATCATTTGCATGCTACATGACTCATTAGAAAATCAATGAACCAGCGTTAGGTTCAAAAATGATTCACATTGTAATCTGTACAGATAAGATGAAAATTTCGTTAATATTCACGTATTAAATTATTCTGTGTGAAATTGTTGGGTAACCATACTTCTCGGCAGAAATGAAATTATCCTCTAACGTTTGATCACGTACACTTTAGTATAGGATAAACAACCATTTAAATTGAAAACTAAAAACTACAGTTGACTTTGAACTGCTTTCTGTAAATTTAAATAATTTGGGTACAAACGTAAAATTGGCCTTTTCAAATCTAACCAGAAATATTTTAGCGAATAACACTTGTGGAATATTTATGAACTCTTTATTTATGATTTTTTCGTGAGATGTTAATAATTAGTAGGCGACTAAAAATGAAAGACATTCACAACATCGTTTCATTCTTCTATTGACTCGGACAACAAAATTTCTTTTCATCCGGAACACATTATTACGACGTAAACGTCTGAATGAATCAGAACGAATCCTTGTGTTTGCACACAAGGACGCGTAAAAATATCTTTGCGCAAATGAACGGTACGTTCCGCTTATGTATTGGAAAAATTGTCGTTATCTTCGGCAAAGTTGCGGCTTTTCAAACCGTTCGCACGACATCCTTTGGGCTTATCGACGCACGAACAAAGGTCTCCGACATTTGTTGTCACACTCTGACGTAATGCGGGATGTTTTCAGCCGACATTGTAAATCAGATTTCTATGTCTATCCAGTCAATTTTTCAAAAGATTACATTCATTTACCTAATGACAGAAGATGAGATTTCAGCAGTCGGTCTTTTTGTGACTCACAAAAACATGATTTTTATCGGAAAAATATTATAAACATTTTTAACAACTAAAGCATTAAATATTTTATGTCTTTTATTTTTTCATTACATCTTTTTAAACGTTTGCCGTTTTTTATTTTTAAAAAATCAGTTTTCCAAAACTAACAAATGAAAATGAATTTGAAAAAGCAAATCAAATGTTTGACGATTTTATAGTAATATTAATACCATGAATTTTGAGAAAAAAGAAGAAACGAATTACTCCGACGGTCTTTCATTATCAGATGAGTTTATAATTAGTATATCATATACTTCTAAACTAATAATCATCATTTATTAAATAAGTAATGTCAACGACGGGACATTCTCGAAGTAGAAGATTCTTCCAGTACACATCTTGCGTGGTCCGTATCAATTAAAATTATAACGCACTAAGTCATATGGTTACGATCCAAAGAAAATAAAATAATTTGGTCGCGATTGCGTGTATCGCGTACATAATGAACGTTCTGGGCCCTTAACCTGCCATTAGGAGGAGGTTCTTGCGCTCGCGTCTATGGATCTTGAGAGGATCCTCGTCGTCTTATTCATATATCTGTGAAATAATACTGAATAAATCTACCATAAACGCAAGTCGCGTGGGCGTCAAATAACGATAATGCAAGTAAATAATGGACAAGAAGTTTTATCGCCGCGGGCGCTCGAATGGCGCTCGAGATAGAAAATCTATACGTAACTTCCTTGACTCCAGATCGACGTGAAAAAAACGAAACATCTTTCGAAATTAACCGATTGCACATTAATAATCGTATGTATCTTCAAAATAAGTAATAGGATTTCATTATCTACAAAGGAAAATGTGGACAAATATATCTGTACTGTTCGCAAAACAAAGTTGACATATTTCTTCGATTTTACAGTTTCGGAATTACATCATTCTTTCGTTGAACATAAAGCTAGCTTTCGGATATTGAATATTCATTTGAACAGGTGAGATTCAAATGAGTCACGGCGAGATGATTAAATGACAGAAGCGGAGGAAGTGGACATTGAATAGGAAAAAAAGAATAATAATAGAATCACGCGAAGAGAAAAGCAGCCATTTTGTCCGCGGTAACGAGGCGTAGCGCGCAGAAGCGCGCACATCGAATCAATCTGACGAGACCACACCCTTTGACCTAAAGCCACATTATGCTCTAATATAAATATGGAGGACGTCGGCTAGACGAATGGTTTACCAATGTCGTTGGTTTTATCGCTTATTGTTCGGCATTAGTACAATGGTTCTGGATCCTTCACACACTTTTTGAATTACTACTGTGTAGTAATTAGTCGCAGTTTATCACTCTGAAACTTTTTTTGCAATCAAAAAAAGCAATTTATTTGAACATCGTCAGGTCGATATGCAGATTCTATTCTTGGCCAATCTTATTATTCATTTTCGTACTTTAAACGTAGAACATCTACATTTTCGTTATTATGCGAAACCAAAAGAAAAAGAACAAAAAAAAATGAAACAATGAAATGAAACTAAGATGTAATATTTTGGAAAGTAGAATAACAAAACGTGCGCAGAGTAAATCATAGTAAATATAAAATTACACATCACACCTAGTAATACTGATAATTTAATGTACTAGCTGTAATCATTGATTCGTTGTCAAAAAAAATAGTATGAAAAATATGCAACTTTTCAAGTAGAGTAAGCGTAGCTGTTGTCAGACGCGATTTTTATTTGCATTTTTGCACAATTTTGTCGAGTTACAAATGTTTTTGTGGAAACCCGCTTATTTAAATGCAATATATTAATACATTACACGCACCATCGCGCATCCAAGTTGCAAATCATATCCAATAACATTAAAAGAAAATGATCGCGCGTCTTATCTTATCTCCAAACTTGAAGTTGCCGGTTGAGGATAGTTACAGTGCATGTCAAGTATGGGCTTTGAAGCACCTTATAGGATTTGTATAAATCACTCTATAGCTTCCAGTGAAGGTGATACAAAGTAGTGGGTGGGATACATTGGATACATATAATATATCTTGGAGATGGGATCAAATTAGACCCCTGAGGATATCTCTGAATCCATCGCATGACTTTCAATTTAGGCACTCGCGTGTTTCCGGATTCGATTTTTACCATCCAATCAGAAGGCAGCTTAACTTTTGTGTTGTCAAACATCAAATTTGTTTTTAAAAATCATCATACTTGATACGATGAATATTATTATCCATTTCCTGTAATTTTACACATATTCATACATTTGTCGCGTTTATCATCTCTACGCTGAACATAAATTGCGAACGATGTAAATAAATAAAATATGAGGGATATACAAATGTTACGTTTAATTTACTAAATGCACGGCCAACGTTATTATTACAAGGGTTAGAGGGGTATCATTCTAAATCCAGCACATTTGTTCGTTTCTTCGAAATGCTCGTGCGCGCGGGCAAATC
>JABFQD010003098.1:0-13861 GCA_022817045.1 Psix sp. ZL-2020 | reverse complement strand
AATTTTTATAGATATATATAAAAATCATTGAAAATTTTCATAAAAAGTCCATTACATCAGTCTTATAATGTACAATATAATATGTACATTGAATCCTATTGAGCTATGAATTAATAATTACAATTGAAGATACTGAATTTCTTTTATGAAATTCCGTGTGAAAGAAATAAACTTTAATAAAATTAATAAAGTAATGAATCAATATAACAGTAAAGATTTAATTGATCTACAGTGCGTATAATGAACATAACAACCAATTTGATATGTGTCCTTACGAATATGTCTTATATGGCGTAAAGTTCAATTTAAAGAAATTTTCTAAGAAGTTTGAATAAAACTAAAGAAAAGTCTGTATCGAACTTGTTTGTGATAATAGTTTCGTAGATTTTCCAAATTCTCTTCTTTTAATGATTTCAGCTGGAAAAATAATTTTGTGAATAAATTAAAAAACTTAGTATTTTTTAGAACTTTAAATTTTTTAGAAGATCAACCATAATAAGGTTTTGTTAAAAGATACAAAGATAGAAAATCACTTATTCGATTCGAGAAAATCACTTATATTATATTATAAATTATTAAATTATTAATAATTTTTAAATATGGTTAGTTTTATCACAGTGCAACCTGCTAATATGACGAAATTCTTAAAAAATGGAATCGCTTAAAAAAATTAATACTGTATATATAAAACGAATGTTCCAATATTATTATTTTTTAGTGTCTTAAACAATCTATAAAAAAATGATATCCTGCGTTTGATTATTATTTTGGATAATTCTTAAAAACATTGTCTCGTTCTACGTAACAGTTTTGACGTAGAATATTACTGATGTTGTCTACTATTTACAATATGTATTGAAAGAAAAGTACTTTTTTACCAACATATGGATTCACTTCGGTTGTTTCTAGTTATTTTTCATTGAATATTTCATATTTGTAACAATTATACTTTATCAATGATATAAAATTATGACGACATGCAGAATCCTCCAAAAACGAAGATTCCTCCAAATTGAATAACTCATTAAAATAAAAGTTATATGAATTCCTTCAACTTTAGACACTCGTTATAAGCTAATTTAGTATATTTTTAACTTGATAAGAAATATATCGTTCCATAATATTTTTTGTACAAGTTTATTTTAAAAATTTACAAAAAAAATTTTTTAATTATTTACATGAGAGTCATTTTATTAGTCTGCATTGTTTACGACTTTTTATTTTTGCTTTATCTGTAAAATTTTTAAAGTTCCTGCTCTATAATTGAGTTTTTCTTGTCTTTGTTAGTCACAACTTAATAATTTTATGTAGGACTAAACTTGAAATTATAAACAATGGTTATATCTTTACAAAAATCTTTTTTCGTCACATTAGCATTGTCAGAAATATAATTATCAAGGAAATAATCATAGAAATCGTCGTCTAGTTACCATCATAAAATCAAAAGAAAAATTTTAATTAATTTTTGTCAAAAAAGAATCTACTTCACAATTATTTTCGTTATATCCTGTGGATAATCCTTCATATTCGATTTTTCAATACTGACTCTGTCCAAGATAGAAATTTGAAGAATCTATGCAACTTTTATCTTAATGAGTTTTTCAATTTGAAGGAATTCATACAACTTTTATCATAATTAATTGTCAGACGTTATCCGTTTTGAGGAATTTACAATTCTTTAAAACTATATCTATAGCGTGCATGAAAAATGGACAGTACTGTAATCAATTGTTAATTACATATTAAAAATGTATCTTTCACGTACCCATTTTCATACATATAAAATAGAAATACAAAATGTATTTAATAATACCGTAATACTTAAAACATTAAATAAACATTCAAGTTTCAGTTCAAACATCGAATTTTTAAGTTTTGCTAAAAATGCTCAGCAAGAAACGGTCATTTCTTCAATTTGCATTTTTTCAACTGATGCTTCAAATCCTATCAAATTTGATTATGTATCAAACTCAATGAATTTAAATTAGTCTAAATCCGGTAAAAGTTCATTTTGCTTAATTAGCAGTTCAACATTTTTTCGCTCACATTACTCTAAAATATCACTAGATATTTCGCAGGATCACGTTCACAAGAAAAAGTAGGCGTTCGCTAAAAAATCTCATTTATCTTTTTATAATCTAGGAAGACGTGGAGCTTAAACGAGAACTTCAAGGCTTTCTCGAGATCGGGCCTTCTGCTGGCCTGACTTGCTGGCACTGCTGACTTGGACAATCATAGCGACAGATTGGCACGCAGAATTGGCGGAAGATGCTGGCCTAATCACAGGCATAGCCAGCCTCAACTTGTACCAGAAATTATAGTCGCCAGATCCATTGCGACCACCGTCTTCCCAGCACAAGATCTTTAACCTATCAGTCACGTCTTGCCTGTTTTCCTGTCGGATGGCACGTCTCGAAGATTTCATCAACGACGTTGTACTAGGCAAGTTCTTTAGTATCACAATGATAGTTCGTGTTGTCAGAAAGGACAACTGCTTGAGCACCGTCGCCACATTTACATCTGACCACACATTGCCGAGGGATGCTGGACTCAAGATCATGATTACCCTACGGGCCGTTGTTGCAAGTAAACTAATTTCTCGTACCCCTGTAATGAATACATTTAGTGATTAGAATTAAAAATCAAGAATAATACTATCAATTTATTCATATAATTCTATTTCGAATTATAGATTTCGAATGAAATAGAAGTGTAATAAACTAAAACAAAATTTCTTCATTATTTATGATATCACATAAAAAAATTTCAAATTCTTTGTACTTTAAACAAATATTTCGTGTTCATTTATTTCTTGGTAATAAATTACATTACTTCCAGTTATACAAAAAAAACATACTTGTTGAGTTTAAAATGTAACAAGACTTAAAATCTTTCTCAAAAAGTGTATTTATAAGTTCAGCACATTTCGTTATAATTGCATTTACTTTAGGTTAAAAATGTCAAGAAAAACGCTTTACATAGAGAAATGTTATCAACGTCCAAAATAGCACTTGATAAAATCAAGTAGATTTATGTGCGGGTCGAATAATACAAACTCACTCCATTTCATTTATTATTCAAACTGTTTCGTATGTTAGCTGGCAAACAAAAACTCAAATCTAAATAATAGCTTGTTTCTTTGGTTAGAATTTCTTGAGCTAATTTGTGCCTCATTTAGAAATAGAAGATATTATTATTCAATGCAACATTCATGCAGAAAAGTAGACGAAAAACTTGTTTATAAACTGTGTTATAGCATAGCATTTTTCCATTTTCTTGCAATGCAGTGGAAAATAAGACTCATATCGAATTCCAATTCATTATAATATGCTTATTAATTATTTTCTGGTCAAATTAAATATATTATCATATTGTACTCTCAAGGGAGTGAAACACGTATTTTATTCCCTCGTAGGAGTAAAATCCCGTTATTTCTCAAGATTAACTCTGTGTTATATTAACTTGCATCTATAACGAAATATATTATGTATATGAGTGCAAATAATTTTCTGCTCTTTAGGGTGAAGTGACATTTTCGATCAAGTCTCAAGTGACACTTCACCCCCAAGAGAAAAAACTCATTTTCCTTGCTTAATCCACAAAATATGCTATTATATGCAATGTTGTATTCAATCCGTCTAGTTTGTAACATTTGACATGAAATGATAAACATTTTTACAATGAAAAAATTATATATAATTTGATATTATAATCACGGTACATTCTTTGATTTCGTGAAGCTCAAAGTCTATGTCTTAATAAAAATGACATCCTTGGAAACTGAAGCAAATAGTATAAATACAATTAAATATTTGTAATACATAAAACATAGTGCAAATATATTAAATCTGTCATAAAAAGATAGTAGTTATATAGTTTTATAATTTATATAAAACTGAGAGACTAGTTAAATTTACAAATTTCTCATGTTTTCTAATTTTATGTTATTCATATTAAAATATTAATTAATATTATTATGAAATAACAAACAGCTGTTTCTAAATTAAAAGTCTTAGATGAAAATGAATCAAAAGGCAAACTAAACACTTTTAAGCTGGTATACAAATAATACTTACAATTCTGAGTTACATGTGATAACTCTAGACTGGTGCATTTAAATAGATATATGGATTCTAATGTTGGAATCATTATGCCAGATACAAGACTGCTGTCCTTTTCATGGTAACACACTAATGCATCATATTCCTTGCCATCTGAAATGCATATAGACTTAACATAATTTCTAATGTTGCTTACATTCAAAACAATTCATATGCAATCTACATTTTCATGAATCATTTTCGAAACTATTACTTCTGTTAAATTATTGTATACAAAAAAAGAATTATTTTTATCTTGAAACACAACAAATTTGCATTGTATACTTGTTCACATTATTCCTGAAATAATTTTAATGGAATCTTGCTAATGTCTTCTTAACGAAAAACTCATTACAAATAAACAACAAAATAAGTTTTAAATATTTCAGAAATCAATTAATCTTTTGTATAATATGCGCAAAACCAGCGATTGTTACTGTCTATGTTATCCTAAATATGAAATGTGAATATTACTGAATTAACGAATTGCGATGCAACGTAATTTTTCGAATAATTTCAATACCAATTCATTAGTTACATTTTGAATTAAATACAACAGAATGATATGAAAACGTTTGACCTGAAAACGTACATTTTAATTGTTCAGAGAATTGTCGATAAAAATCTACGTGAAACAATATTCTCGTGTATGTAAACGGAATATACATAGAGAATATAAAACGATAAAAAACAAAAGAGTAAACCTCTGTTCTCAGTAGCCATATGAACGATTGATATTCATGCCATATAGCATCCTATGTACATTCAAACGAACTCCAGAGACAGCATGTTCGTATGCAATTATTCCTCTGAATTCGTACACGAGAAATTTCGTTTTCATTTAACGTTCATTGTTCACTGGTACAATGAGCTTCGACACGGCAGAGGGCAATCGTTGATTTTTAACGCTCGATAGAGCATCGACGTTGTCATATTTTATGAGCTAAGCCGCATTGAATTGGAGAGGGAACTTCCGATGAGAACTAATTGTAAAAACAGAAAAGGTTTTTCTGATTATTCGGTTATGTGTTCTATTCGTTAGTATATTATATTAAATAGATAAATTTTCAATACATAATTTTTATTAATTATCCAGTTAGCGATTTCATAAAACTAATGAACTCTTGTGAATGAATTTAAAGGATTTTAATAGTCAATGGAAATGGCGTGTTATTCTATTTCGAAAATCTTCACTTCAACCTCGTCATCAAAACGCAATTTCCTCTTTTTTGTGATCGTTTGCTAGTTCCTGGTTGAAAAAACAACAAGCTTGGATGCATTTCTTTTCACTCAAATCAAACAGGCATCCAAAACATTTAAAGCTCTCATATCATTGCTGAAATAGAATTCTCAACTTTTTAAATACGAATTCAGATAACTAATTTCTGTTAATGTATTTATACATTAACAGAAATTATCTTCAAATCATTATTTAGATCCATTGATTTTGTTGACTATATATAAATGCATATTTTAAAATCAAATGTAATTTTTTCAATTGAATAATCAATTTTTTGCAATAATTATTACATCGCTTATACTCACCATAAGATAAAAAATGTAAAGTCAATTTTTCGTCATTAATAAAGAAGGATAAACAGAAGTAAATAACTAAACCATTAAACGCAAACAACATTTTCAATATTTTATTAAACAAAAATAAATGTACATATACATTCATTCGCGAAACTTTCTAATTCAATTTTCGTATTCAAACAAGCTCAAAGTAACGCTTTTCCTAACCAAAAGTATCGTTCTTTACAAATTACAAAAATCATAAGTTATAATGTAAATTAATCTTAATATCTAAATCATTATTTGCTTGCTAAGAACAAAAATTATCGACTATTGTCCGACAATGTGCCTACGAGATCTCATTATTACAAAATATTTCTATGTTCAAAGAAATTAAAAAAATATCTTCCCTATGGAAAACAATATATATAATCAAATAAAATAAATTCAAATTTTTACTTATCATGACCTGCATAATTTTTTTATCATAGAAACATTTTTATATAAAAACTTGTATGTATATATTAAGAATCTCGAAAAAATACTGTAATTTTTTCGTTTTCAGAGGTTTTTAGCAATATAAGTTCATGATAAAATCATTACTCTGCCCTATCAGTCGGAAAACAGTCAATGTGAATGTTAAAAGACATTTACAAATTATAAACAAATGTCGCTGAAAAATACTATCAAAAATCTATCAAGAAACCACAAGTATAACAAAAAATTAAAGCATCGAATAATTTTACTTTTTCGGTATAAATAAAGCAGATCCGATTTTTATCATTAACATATTCTCAGTCACACAACTTTCACGTCTTATTGTAAATATATATAATAAACATCTATTCTAACGTGACATAAATATACAATATAAATATGCATCATCGTCTTATACAAAATCAACTTCTTCCCAAATAATCTTCATACAACCACGATTAGAAATTTGTATTATATTATTTCCCATTCAAACATAGGAATCACGAGAATGTGAGATAATAATAACGTGACATTCTTGCGATTTTCGATAATAAATTCGATAGTATTTTTTCGATGGAAAAGTACTAACAAAAGTTAATACAGTCGTCCATTAACAAAAATTTAGCAATGAGAATTGCTGATTTGTTTCTCCTTGAGTCGCAGTTATGATTACCAAAGAGTTGCTGTTGCTCCAATCATCGATGATTTTTTAGCACGCACCAGGTGATCCAATGGACATGCACCATGTTTTAAAACCTGTTTACACGTAGTGACGCGCACTGCGTCAAATGCATCATTACAAATCATGTTCGTGAAAAATTAATTGTTTCGGTAAATATAAATTTTGCAAGAAATTGATGACAGTAAATGAAGAAATAGAATTATTTCAATTAACTTGGGAAAATAAAGCTACACTTTTAACAATCAATCACTTTTAGAATACTTGTGTTGAAGTTTATTAATAATTCCCTGTTCCAACTATCTCTAATATTTATGCAAGAAATCATTTCATTTACAAAGACAACTGTCTATTTCTAATTGACTTTTTACTGAGATTATGAGAGAAATATAAAAGTGTAGTTTATTTTTAATTTCGTTTCCCTGATATGGCGTACTCTTATTTATGAAATTGAACTGAATAGCTTTAAATAATAGTAATAATTAAAAAAATTTTTGAATGAATAAGTAGAAACTTTAGTGCAGAAAAGAAAATCCTTTAAAATAAAAGTCTATTTCACCAAAGCAAAAGAGCTTCCATAAAAAATAACCATATTCTTAATTTAAAAAAGACTATTTAAGAAATAAAAGAAAGCTCGAATTCAGATGAAAGGAAGCAAAAAGTTTTGAAGTAAAAGAAATAAAAAAGAGGTGAGACCTACGATTTTCTATTCAATTTAGCCTATTCCCTAAAGAGCTGGATTGCGTTCTGTCGCCCCATTATCTTGCGTAAACTTCTTCTACGTTTCTACCTACTTTTAAATTTCTATTCCACCTTTTTGTAATCGTTTAGAGTTATATTTCATCCTCTAAATCACACCTCGATAAAAAATATATCTCTTCCACTTTTATAAATTGCAATCATCTTCTCGACAAAAATGAATCTGCATTTCTTATCAGTAGTAGTCAAATCTATGGCAAGATTTGTTTTCTACAGTAAACTAATAGGACAAAAATTGAGCAACGAAGAGGTGAAGAAGAATAAGTAAGAACAAGCGTTTATTGGTAGTTTGTCATCGCCGCGAGCATTCAGAGGCAAAAACAGCGTCTGGGGAAAATTGCTCTGTATAAATTAGCAATTCCTAGGAAAGAAGTGGTTGATGCTAAATGTCGAGCGATTATGGTTCCCTTGCGGTAAGCAATAAAACGAAGATCGTTTCGACGATAGACAGGTTTTAAGTTTGCTTTCGTACTTTTGCATGTTAGAACATTCGTTGAATCGAAAGAAGCAGAACAAATTCAAGAAAAAGAAAAAGACGTAGAACAGATAGAAGGAAGAGAAAAACAAGAGGATACCAGAATTAAGCCTGTACCTAAGCCTAAGATTAAAAAAAGCAAAAAATTATATATTAAACATCATATAGTGATAATTACCATTTTCCTCAACAGGGCAAAATTTGTCCCGGCAGAGTACCATCAGGGGTAGCCTGCAGCGGGCGTAAAAAGCCGCGACTGAAAAGAGCAAGACAAGTCCCAGCACTCCAATAAGAATGGACTTGCGCCACGAACTGTTCGACAATCCTAGCGTGAACTGTGTCTCTGCAAACAAAAATAGCCAATTTATTGGTTTGTTGGTTTTTATACCATACAAAAAAAATGATTTCTTTATAGGTTTTTCTAGAAACTTCGCAGAATAATTTGATTATTTGAAGAATAAGCTTTCCTGAAAAAATGATTTAGAAAGTAACTATGATGGATTTAAATTATTGACTGTTATTTGACAGAATGGTTGGCGAAAACTTACAACATAACTATTTGTGAAAATGATTCTACAATTTGATAATTTGATATCCGATTAATACAATTTTCTTAGATTGACAATTTCTTAGAAAATTCTATCATGGCATGATTACAATTCAATATGTTTGACTAATTAATATACTAATTAATTAATATAAATATAGATTTTAATTTTTTCTTTAAGCTTTAGTTATTTAAAATTTGAAAGAAAATAATTTCTGTAATAAAGCTGTGGATTTTTCATGCTATTTTTCTGAGTCTATGTTTATTGAAATGCATCAATATAGACATGCATTATGTAACAATTAAAAAACGATACCGTCAATATTGTCGACTGTTGACATACCTTGTTGATAAATATGCGCTGGCAAAATAATATTTTCACTAGCTCCGTTGCTAATTTTGCAAAAGTATTCTTTATAGTCATCCATCGTAATATCCTCGATTTCTAAGTAAGACCCAACAATTTGATCTTGTGCTCTGTAAAAAGGAGAAAAATTATCACTTTTCAAAAGAATATAAATGGTATAAAAGCAACTATACTAAAATATATAATTATGTATAATAATAATAATCAATTCTACATATCAATCAACTAATGTAAATATGTACGATTTCGGTGAATTTATTCAAATCATTTAATAATTATTTACTAAGTAATAACATGGAAAATTAAAAAGTAATAAAAGCGGACAAATATAATCATTATGTTTGTTTATTTTATCGACAAATATACATAGACCCTTTATCGAACATTATTTTTTGGATTAATTTAATTAATCGACAGCCAGCACAAAAGGTTTTCATAATAAGATAAAGCTCTTTCAGATAGCTGTTCTATATTGAGAATTAGCTCAGAACCCTCTATTAAATATAAGGTGTGTTCAAATACGTTTGCAAGGCGGATTATATATATAGATACGTAATATATATAATATTAGAACTAAGCCAGTTGTGATATTCATAGGTTTATGAATCACATCGGAAGTACAGAAGTTTGACGCATGCGTTGAAAAGAAAAAATCATTATACCACTGTTCAGAAAATCCATTACCGTAGAAATTCGACTGTGAATTGGCTTGCCCGGAATTAATTAAGGCCTCAAAAGCAAAAGGATTTGCTTTGTTGAAAATGTAACGAATTTTAACTATTTCATTTTGTTAAGTATCAATTATTGAAATTTCATTTTATTCTTGCTTTAAATTAGATCTGCTATTTTTTCAAATTCTAAATAAATGAAATTGTTAAGAAAACATCGAATAATATGCCTTTCCTTTGTTTTTAATGGCACTTATTATATTCATTCATTTATTTATTTAAGATTATTTAATCTTAACTAGAAATTTTCGTTTGAATCCTGTATAGTTTCAAATTAACTTGATATTATTCTAGATCCAAATACATAGGGATCTGAAAATAAATTGGATTTTCGGCTAATTTGCAAATAATTTTAGCTAATTAAAGTTTGTTTATCTTTCAGAAGTATCAATTAGATTCCTTCATTTTGAATAAAATGTCAAAAAAATAATATTCAGTCATATATAAATTACACCAGTAAACGTAATTTAAATTTTAAAAGATAAAAAAAAACAACAAATAATTTTTCTGTGGATGTTTACCAAGAATGCAATACACAGGTGAAACCCTCTAGAGTTATATACGTAATTATAAATTGTAACAACTTTTAAGCTGGACATTAAAGAAACAAATTTATTATGAGTAGAAAGACAATTCGAAATACTAAAATGTGAAGTAAAAATTTTTAAAAAATGTTATCATTTTTAATCGAAGTAATTTTGTATCGTAAAATAATTGCGTCGGTAAAAATAATATAATCCTGTGGAGAAATTTGTTTATATAGAGTATTATATTTATTTATAGCTGCTAAGAAAATTTTATTTCATAATCTCCTGATGGAAAACATGAGAATAAATGATTCGAACGTGAATTTAATCGCAATGGAATTGCGTATAATAACTACTACCGTAAATAATCGGGAAGCAGCATGACTAATTAAATTAATTCAAATTTTCACTGCTCATTTACATTGTCCTCTTCTACGTTTTATATGTTTCCGCGTTATTTTGTAGTCAGCATGGCTTTTATTTACATATAAGGCAAACCGGCTTTGCTAAGATACGCAAATTTGTGATCCATTCCGACCGGAATAAGTGAAATTATATATACCTAGGAATTAATGCTCCAGCGATTATAACAGTCTCATTCAGATCGCCATACCAAGAAATATGTTGTATCCTTTATTCTGTTTCTTTATTTTTCACATCAATTAGTAAAAATTTGATGTAAAAATAATTTCATGATTCGATTCCACAATAAACAGTTTCAAATGCTGCAATGAAAATACGCTGATTTGCGAAGTGATGTTTTAAGTAAATGAAAAAGGATGGTATTATATAGTCGTTATAAGGCACGAGTCTTCTTAAGTTTAAAATACAATTCTCTCCGCTCGGGTGATGTATATTTCGTTCTGTACCAATAGATTAAATCATTTTAAAAACAACGTAAGATGACGGTATATATTTTCGTAAATGTCTGTTTGGAAACTGTTATAACAGTAGTTTCGTGTTTGTAACTTTACACAGGTGTTGTCCGTTAATGCGCAAAATAGTTACTGGCGCCGTTTATTTCGTGAAATATGAACTGCTTCCCATTTTTCATTCTGCCCTTATCTTAACAATAAGTTTCACTCATCTTTTTAAATCAGATTATGTGTTGACTCAATCGCATTCACTCAAAAAAATTGCACTTCTTAGTGACGTCGATGATATAGTTTCCTAGAAATACCAATTGAATGGCATGAGAGTAGTTTTCCTTTTTTAACACACTGAGACTAGGTTTTGAGACAACCGTTTGAGTGAATAAAAACAATCTAGAAGATTTTAGTACTTGGTATTTAAATTAACGAGTAGCATTGGCATCGTGTTTGTAATAGAAAACTAATCTTCCGGATTCTCGTCAAAAGCAATGCGGTATGCTTATTTAGGTATGTAGTTCGCCACAAAATTAACGCGCTTACAAATGCAGTACAAATAAACAAGAACACGCACGCGCTCAAGAGACCAAGCTTGTAGAAGCGGAATAATTTTACAGCATTCTAATGGAAGATGTTCCATTAAGTTCAGAAATGTTAAATCAAATGGTACGAAGTTACTTTTCTATCACACGATCTTCAAACACTCAGTTGTTGAAGTTCAAGAAAGCCAATTGTTTGTTTAAATGAAGTTCGATAAATTTCTTTTCAAAGTGTGAATAAAACACATATGTTAAACGAAACTTCATACGAGAAGTCTGAATATTTTTAGTCCTTTTAGAAAGTAAAATTTAATATCATTACATCTATTTTTAGTCCATTTTTATATAATTTTTACCTGGTAAAAAATTTGTACAATTCATAGTCTTTGTTTATACAATAATAAATGATAAAATATTTATTTACGTATAAACTATGCATAACTAAAGATGTTTTTACTATAAAATACAATTTCCTAATATTATTATAAAAGCAAGAGTTTGATGCACTGATATTGCAACAAGCATATGTTATATTTGAAAATATAATTTCTAAGAATTATAAAACAGAACTTTTTTTATCAGTCACTAAGCAAAAATGATTGCTAAGAAGTACGAAACACGATATTTTAAATTGAATAAGAAATTATTTAATTTCAAATCACTATGTTTCCATGATGCATTTACTGAATTGAAATAAAAAATTATTATAAATATTTAAGTGTCTTTATAATAAGATTACTCATTGAAAGTCGAGTATAACTGTTCAATATTTAATATAATAAGTATAATCGGTTCAATATTTATTTTTAAGTAAGTTTTTTTTAATAACAATTACATTGTGCAATAAATTTTGTTTGTATAAGTAAATAAATTTTGTTTGTTTTAAGTTTCGGTCTCGTTGTCACAAAATTGAAATGTCCTAGATTTTATCTCATTTGATGAATAAAAATTTAGTAAGTACATATCATCGATTAGTATCATCATCATTTTATAAAAAGATTTAGTACGTTACTTTGAAACTGTAATAGCGTATATTTGAAATGAGTCCTTACAATTAATTTGCAACTGCTTTTTTTCTTATCATTCAACACAAGATAAAGAAAATCTTGATTAATACAATATATTTCACGAAGCCAAATTCATTCTCATTGTATACATATGTAATTTTGAAAGTAAATGGACTCTATTCATCTGTAGTCAGATTTTTTAGTAATCATCCAATTAGACTGTGAGTTGTTAACGAGTTGGAAAGCACAAGTATACCTTGAAGATTTTTTCGTTCAGCAAAGAAAATTATTCCCTTAAAAGATGAAATAAAAGCGCTGGGTGTAAAGCTTGGTAATAAGATCACAAAAATTACATAAAGGAAAAATAAATTTCAATAAATTAAATAATGATGCAAAACTAAAGTTATTGGTTCAAATAAGAAAAAGAAACATAGAAATCGGTACTCAATGAAATTCGAGACCCGTTTTTGCAGTGAAATCTAACAAGTTAGTAGCTCTTGTATTTGAGTACAAAAATGGATTTTCGTAACTAATTTCAGTGGAAAGTCGCTGCTTTAATTAAAGCCATAAAGAACCCAATCCTCGAATTAACTCCATATCAAACAAACGAATAATTGAATCGTTGCAATCATCAAACACTTGGCTTGAATCAGTCTCAGAAACGCAAGTTCCCTGAAAAACATCAACGAGAACGATGTTAAAGTCTGCGCGAATTAAAAGTTAAAATTCAAGTTATAAGTAAAGGTCCGAAAATCGAAAACTTTCACATCAAAGATGAATAAAACGACTTATAAATTATAACACGAATATAACTTATTTAAGTGTTCAACAAAGTTATTTAAAAACCGCATAAAAGTGCCTAATGTTTCGTTTGTTTAGAAAAGCGCTTCGTCATGTACAATTTTTTGACTTGTAATTTCGTGTTCTTTTAAATGACGTAGCATTACAATTAATGCTTTTCTGTGAAAGTGGGACGACCTCACTCATTGCGAATAATTGCACGGCATTCATTGGATCAAAATCGAGACTGCTTACACTGACGGTCTACGTTTTTAACTTCCATTCATTATTTACAGGGTCAATTTTTTCTCTTATTTGTATTTTTTTTTTTTTTTTTTTTTTTGTGAAAGAATTTAAAATCGGAAGAGCCACCGTCTGAACCCCAGTCCCCCCTCCCTCTACCTGATGCCCGCTTCCGTGTGAAAAAAAAACAAACACTGAACCACTGTAACGAGCGAGACACCAACATGTAGTATACAAGTACGCGAGAGA
>JABFQD010003097.1:0-13862 GCA_022817045.1 Psix sp. ZL-2020 | reverse complement strand
GTTTGTCTTTATTGAGGCTGGGTTGTGCAGATTTTAAGTTTTTTCACTTCACTGTGCTTTTCCGTTTTTTTTTTGTTTTTTTGTAGTTATTTTTGTTAATTTTAGTTTGTTTTTTTTTTTCTTTTTTTGCATTTATATTTTTTTTTTTTGTTTTTTTTTTTTTCTTTTTTTTTTTATTTATTTTTTTTTTTTTTTTTTTTTTTGTAAATTATATAATAATTTAAAATAATAAAATCTGGTTGATTTCATGATTCAGTCCCAGTCCGGGATTTATTTTATCTAACTGAACTACTCGTGCATGGGTTATTGTAACGAGCTCAAAATGCCACGTTACACAGCATTTGACCTAATTTGTTTCTTTGTAATAATGTAATATAAAAATATTGTTCCAAATGTGTTGGATATGGTATAATAATATTTTGTTAATAGTTATACTTTCTATTCAATTGAAAGATTTTGTTATGTAAATCGTCAATATCATAATTTAATCCTGATACTAAATGAAATATATTTGAGACTGTAAATCACCACAAAAAAAAAATTTTTGTTTAAACAAATTTTAACTAAATTTTGAATTTTTGGAAATACTAATTGTTTAAAAATAATATAATATATATACTATAATATATATAATATATGTAAACAAGCCTGCATGCATGAACATAAATCTTAAATAATAGATGGAATAATGAATATTATTACATAATAATACTTAGAAAAACTTGAACGCCGACATAACTATAAACATCTTCTTAGCATGTGTTAAACATTCTTTTTGTAACTTCACTCTTCCTTTCGTAATGTTATTTATCTTATTGCTCTTTCATTTTCTTGTTACGATCCTTACTGTTATTTTTTTTCTGTCAATCTAGAAAAAGCCCAACATACTGAATTATCTGATCCTTCAACAGTTGGCTTTTCGTTTCATGTTTTAAACGTCTTCCCATATCTTTTCTAATTTGTTTTTGTCATTCATTTTTCGTACTGAAGTACTATAGAATTATTACTTGCTTCTTCTAATGCACAAACTTGATTCGTGGTAATAATTTGAATTTAAAAATTAAATTTCAATTTTTTAAATATCTTGATATTCAAAATGATCGTGGATTTTATGAATAAAGCTTTTCGAAGTGCCTCTCCTTCTGAAAATAATTCTGACAAAAGAATTATACCTGTTTAAAAAATACAATTATGATTTGTTTTGGATTTACTATGTTTTGTTTCACAAACATAGTAACATTGGCAAGTTTGAAATTAACATTAGTGTTGATGCAGTATATAAATAATCGAATCGTAAATTTCAAGATGGCGTTAGAAATGTTCGTTTTTATAAACTAATTATATATTAAAAATATTTAACCCTGTTACAAATAGATTAAAATTTAAACATCTTCTGTCAAACATAAAAAAATAAAAAACCGTCGTAATTTTTATTTTATTAGGATCACTTCTAGTAAAAAATCTTTCTTACTTTCAATATTGCTACAAATAATTTAAAATTTTCAAGCAGAAAATAAAATCACATAACGTTGAAGAGCAAGAGATATACTATGCTAATTTATTTTTCTCTTATTTCACGTGTAATTCTTCCGAGTACTGTAAAGTGGCATTTTAAACGCGTTACAATACCTTATCCTCGATTAACTTGCTGAGATAAAATGTATTCGGGGCTGGCAGCGAATTATGTAATTGACCAAATATTGTTATTTTATTAAATTACTATACGATTCGTCTAAAAAGACAGAAATGATAACTGTAAACAGAAAGGAAATAAGCCGAGTCAAACTATTAACTGTAAGTTATATCAAATTGTGAGATAAATAGTGAGATAAATTAATTATATGATATTTTTTTAATTTGAGTACAACAATATAGAATTGGTTCTCGAGAAAAGTAACGATAATTGATAACCAGTAGAGGAGATAAGAGAGGAGTTCTGAACCTCAAAACGTCAAGCGGGGTACATTATCAGGACGACACGTGCAGGTAAGGCGAGATTTTCGGTCAGGCCGGACAATCTTAATCCTTGGAAGGAAAAATAAAAGTTTGCCATAGTTTGTGGAGAGAAAAAATGGGTTGATTGAGGCCCTGAAAAGCCTACTCAAACTACCCCAATTTTGAGTTAACCGAAGTTCGAGTAGCTCATGTAACCAAACTTGGTCACCAGATGCGATGAACTGCCAATTTAATGACAGCGAGAAAGACACTTCCAGCGCTGCAAAGGTCTAAAAGGCACTAATTTTGACAGCTACTGCTGGCAAGTACTCTAATTCGAGCAATGCCATTGCACCGCTCGGGCGCACAGCCTGTCAAAGTGCGGAACGGGGATGCAAGATAAGGAACAGTAAAGCAAGGAATCATATAACGGTATCAATATAATTCAACGAAATTAATTGAAAATGTATTGAAAAAACGTAAGGTAGGAGAGTACATATGTCGAGATATGGGGTGAAAGGAAAGGAAATAATTAGAGGGGGTACAGATGGAAAACTTGAAGTGGCTTTTAAAGCTGAAAAGAAGAACACAGAATTACATGGCAATGCTGGAGACTGGAACGGAAAAATTAAGAATCAGGTGGGGAGAAAGAGCCGATAAATAAATAAAAGAGGAGAAGGAGGGCAAGCTGGTGAAAGAGTTCTGGATAGAGAAAGAAAAAAGAAAAGGAAATTGCGTGTATATAGTAGATAGGTTTTAGAACCAAACTTTATAATTATTTGCTTGCGTCACAGGATCATTAACCCTTTTAACTCTTTAACTGTTCATCTCTTAAACTCTTTGATCTGTATTTAATTTTGCAGAAAGTACATTTAGTATATCTATCTATCTTTTCTTTATATTAGCTTCATAATTTTTTATAACTCTTCTTTGAAATACTATGGTTTTATAATTTTTGTAATTTCATATCTTCTGTTTTTTATATCTACTTGAATTTTGTCAGCCAAACTGGTCTTTTCGCGAGGCAAAATGAGTTTAAATGAATAAATAAATAAATATATTAATAAACAAAAAAACAACAAATTGTAACGTCTTATATTATTATCGATGACTGGTATTAAAATTTGTCAAATATATTGGTAACAGCGCATTAGTTTTTTTATATGAATTTTGTCGATAAATTGTTATGTTTTCTCATACTACGAAAAATTTAAATTAAAATATTGCTTTACTCTTTTAAACATATATTCCAGCTTTACTCTTTTCAACATGTATTCCAGCTTTAGTTTTTTCATCATGAATTATATTTTTTAAACTTTCGGTGGAACAAGTAGAGGTTGAATTATTTAGAAAATATTTTTGGTACCTTTTTGAATTGTCATAAATAATCTTTTTGAAAACTGTTTTAGTGAAACAATTAAAAAGGTAAACAATAAAAATATAACATGTTTCAACGGTTATCTCTTTTTATTGTTGTAACTAAATTTGAAGGCACTTTTCTTGCTGGACAACGATATTTTGAAGGAGGTAATTACAATTTCAGGAGACCGATTAAAATTTATTAAAAGATTGGAACAATTCAAAAACAATATAAAAGTAAATTTATGCAATATTACTACAATATTTATCAAATTATAGTAAATATTAGTTTCAACAAATAAAATAAATAAATCAATAGAATAAGATAAAAAATGTATTCTGCTGTGTTTGAAAATGATTCTGTTGATCAAGTTATAAATGATCAGTGAGTTTATTGATCACTTACATAATAGCTTACTATATGTAAGTTATTAAATTGCAATGTAATTGAAATTTTTGGTATTTTTTATCTTGCATAGCGCTATTTTGATTTTTACATTTTATTTGTATTTACAATACATTACTAAAGAATGTATTGTAAACTAAAGAATTATTTTCATTACAGTGATTGAACAGTGTTACAGAATTTTTGTGATCTTGTGCTCAATAGTCAACCGTCAAAAAGTTTAACGAAACATTAGTTAGCGAATCGCGCAGAAATTCGTGAAGGCTTTATTGTTAAAGTGACGGTTAGTGAATTCCTCTAACACATTTTTTACATATATTTATCACGTACGATATGATTTTTTAAACTTTAGAAAACAACATTAAAGCAGTTTCTCTCTGAGTAAATTGAAGAGACATTTATTTTTTGTTACTACAAAGAAATGCTTTATATCATTTGGTAAAATTTTATTTTTTGTATCAGAGTATACTATGATCTTCAAACGTATATTATATATTTAAAAAAATATGTTTATATTTGTATTTCAAGTATATTAGTGAAGATTAATAATGTTCAATTATTGAAGTGGAGTTAATTAACGTATTATGATACATTACCACTTGGTTTATTAACAAAACTTCAAATTGTGAGAAACTTACTGCCTACGGAAATTATATTTGTACGTATGATATATGGTAAGGTATGTTTAAGTAATGTAAATATTTCTAGTTTTAAGTTCTTGACAGTTTAGCAGATGTAGTCAAGAGAATGTGTGCCAAAGCGACAAAAAATAAATTTCAAGTTTCTTCTTTCGTTAAGATAGTGCAAAATAACGCAGATGTCGATGTTGATGCTTATATTTATATCGATGCCATCCAATACCGCACTCATTCTGTTTTGCATATATGGTTGATCGTTGTATGAAGACAGTGCATGCATTACACGTTATTTATCAAGAGTAATTTGAAATTATTTGGATTTTACTGCAGAGGCTTTTGTACCATATTGCAACTGAATGTCTCCTGCTCTGGAAATTGTGGACAAATTGACTCATTAAAAAGATATTGAATGCTAAATCTCTCATATAATTTTATATTTATTCTTAGCTTTCAATTTATGATTTCATATACTAACAGTTAATGTTTAAACATTTTAAAATACATCTTAAGCAAGTGTTCTTTCATATTTCCTATATTTGAATATCATCGTTTCAATTTGAAACATAAAAATTCGTTAAATTTCTAAATAATGATTCCGTGTGTTGTGTGTAGTGTCTCTGTAAATGATAGGACCTTCATGAACGTTCATTTGCAATTCAAGCATAGGTTTGTTTTTGATGATTCGCAAATTGGCTACAGTACCGAAGGCATCTTTTACAGTTTTATCGCTACTGTAACAACGTATTTAATTAGTAAAAACACTAATCAATCATCGAGTTCAAAAACTAAAAAGCACTGAGAGTGATTTGTACAAACAACAGTGAAAATAGTGCACATGACATTGTATCTCAACGGAATAATCAAACGGTATTCAAAAACGACTGTAACGTTGACGAACATCTTTTGACTTTTGTCAGAAAGTTGTATTATATATTATTATGTTATACAAATCTTGAATAATTTCACAAATACGTTAGAAAGCATTTTAAATATAATTCAATGCATAAATCAATCGAATTATAGTTCAGCCTATAATTAAAATCAATGCTTGATTTCAACAAAAGTTCTGAATTTATTGGTTGAGCCATTAAAAGCAACATTTAACAGATCACAGAGAATTTGTGATAAAAAACAAATTAAAAAATGACAAGGTTGAATTATATAGGATAGAGCTTCGATCATACGTTATTTTGTTTTAAATTAAGAAATAATGAAAAAAATTCATTTTAAATGGTGTTGGACTATATATTAAATACTTGAAAAAAGATAAAGAACAAGGATTGGTTTTAAATTATATTTAAGCTGAATTGTGGGCACAACAAAAATTATTGCCCGAAATAACTGTTCTTCCAATATTTATTGACTACGACGATTTTGAAGTACCTGTACTGCTTTCGATGAACACAACTCAAAAAAAATTATGAGAAAAATAGATTTTTAAATCCTAAGTGTACGGGTGTTAAAGAAGCGTTAATGTGGAACGAAATTTAGCACTTGCATGTTGTTGAAAACTTTTTTGTAGATATTATGCACGATATTTTAAAGGGTGTGTGCAGATACGATACATTCTTTCCATCGATAAATTGAATGCGAGGCTACAGTCATAGATTATTTTAAAAACCGTTCAAAAAGTGAGCCTCTTCCTTTAACAATGCATAATATTAAAAAAAGTGTCATTGTTATGTCAGCTGACAAAAGCTTACGTTTCTTTTGATTTTCCCATTAATTATTGAAGATATCAAATATATATTAATAATAGCAATAAAGTATACTTGTGCATCTATTTGTAATACGTTGTGTATCAAAACTTAAAGCAATAGCTGCATCTATAAATTCGAGATTTAATATTGCACAAACATATTCGAAAAGAGAACTTGATTTTACAGATGAAGAGTTCTTTTTGATGAAAACATAAATGGTTTTTCATTACCAGAAATTCATGAAAAGCAATCCCGTTTGTTGGAAGAAATACTTTCTTGGTTTATTCTTATATGAGAATTCCACGAAAAGCGGCCACTTAGCTGACCACTATATTTGAAAAATTTGAAATTAGGAACATATCTTTGAAAAAAATTTCCTAGGTTCCTGACACCTTTGTAAGTAAGAAAAATCTTGGCTGTAAATTTTTGTAAAGGGTGACACTCTTAAAAAAATATTCTAGGTTTTTTGTTGTTTCTGAGAATATGCCTAAAATAGACAATTGATTTTAAAGTTTTATCGCAGATTTTAACCATTCAAGTTTTCGTAAAACATTATGGACAGTCATAAAAATCTTTGGCGCTACAATTTTTTAGCGCCAAATTTAAATTTGTATTCGATTCAAATTTAAATATTATATTGATACATAATCATTAAGCACTGAAAAATGTCTGCTTTTTTTACGAAGTGTGGTGATACAATAGATTAGATTAAAAAATAAATCATTTGTTTACATTTCAAATCTAACTTATAGATTTTTTCTTCAAATTTTGGCATGAAAAATATTTTGGACGCCTAAAAATTTTCTGTGTAAACCACATTATCAGAAACACTAAAAAACTTAGATTATTTCTTAAAGTCACCCCTTACAAAAATTTACTGCCAAGGATTTTCTTGTTTATAAGGGTATCAGGAACTTATGACATTTTTCTCAAATATGTGCTCCTAATTTTAAAATTTTGAACTATAGCAACCAGCTAAGTGGATTTCTCGTGGAATTGCTCATATATCATATGTTTGAATGAGGTAAGCAAAATATTGCTCTTAAGCAAGGTTCTTAATGTTTTTAATCATTATGTTCTTTTCGTTTGAATTTCGTGTCAGCAACTTATGTATAAAATATTAGTAAAATGTGTATAAATATAATCCTCATTAGGTAATAAAATTAAAATAGTGTTATTAAAATAATTGAAACATACAATAATGTAAACTGTATAATTTTTGATAAAATGTATGTTAATATATTTATATGTATATAAAACGGATCTTTTTTCTATATTTATTTATTATGTATATTTAATATACATGCGTCATTTTTTCACCAACAGAAGTTTATTATGTATGAATAATAAAACATTTTATCTTGCATATAATTATGCAAACTCTTAGTGTAAAAATTATGTGAGATTATAGAATAGAATTATTTATATCTGTGTACATAGGTGTACGGTTCAGTAATTTATTTTTATTTATATGGGTATACTTTAAGTAATTCTCGTCAAGACGTATGAGTATATTCTGTTAAATATTTAATAATTATGAGTTAGACATATTAGTGTTATTTACTAAACGTTGCGTTCTTTTTAAAAGATAGTTTGATAATTTCTACGCCACTGTGATTGTTTTAACTATGGACCGTTAAATAATATTAATCATAATTTATAAGTATCTTCTGCTAAGCGTTTAGTAATTCTTACCAGATTGTATTTGCTTCTTTTACTAAACGTAAAGGAATTTTCAATAAGCCTTACTAGTATTCTCTACTGATCGTCGAGTAACTTTTGCATAACTCTCATGTAGAAAAATACAATCGGAACGACGTCGGAAAAGTGTCGCTCAAAGTCAAATTGACGTT
The DNA here is from genome assembly GCA_022817045.1 of Psix sp. ZL-2020. Lineage (NCBI taxonomy): Eukaryota > Metazoa > Arthropoda > Insecta > Hymenoptera > Scelionidae > Psix > Psix sp. ZL-2020. Next base: position 5,971 of record JABFQD010003097.1, on the reverse strand, counting down.
GGCTAACAACGTCAAAACAATGTCGCTTAAACCTCGGAATGTAACAACTGGAGAACGCTTAGTCACTGACGTCAAAATAATGTTGTGAAAAAGTGTCGAACCAACGTTCATCAATAACATTTACTGAACGTTGGTTTTCAATATCAATCCAATGTTGTTTAGCAAGGTTGATTAATCATTGGCTGCTAATGTTGCGATATTTCTCTAACGTTAAGTGTATACAAAAAAATAATACAAAAATCAACCATACAGCTGTTTACGTCGTAAAAAAAGTTGATACGACGTTGTTAGCCACTATTGGTTTAACACAGTTTAATATCGTTGATCCAATGTTGGCATCAACGCGTTGTCCGATTATGTTTCACTTCGATGTCGAATCATCAATGTTTTAAAATTCTGCGGTATTATAGATAATAAATATCTTACATGATCATTTAGTCACTTACTATTCAAATTTAAACGTTAAATTTTTGTCACTGCTTCGGAATTGAACTTTTGCCTTCAATGTGGTAGTTCGCGCCGTTGTCCACTGATTTTTTTTTTTTTTTTTTTTTTTGTAACAATGTTTGTTAACAAGAACTAATTATATGGTTGGTACAATTCGCATATGGATAAAACATTTTGAAATTTCCATAATCTTTGTTCTAGAGGAAGTTGTAGTACATATTGAAATTTAGGCTTATAAGTGAGCTCTCGTAGAATTAACGCATTTCATATTTATTCTAATATTAGTTTCGCATTTGTTTAAGAGTTAAATGACAAAGGTAGCTGTTGTGTCGTAGGAACGGTTAGTTGTGTTGATTAGAAGAGTGTGTGTATAGTTATTTAAAAATTAATCGACGCATTACATATTCTATTAATTTCTTCTAAGGAAAACAGGAAAAAAATATTTACAAAAGAGTATAATGAGAGGGAGCGCGTGAAGGCTGTTATGGTAAGGTAAAGTATTATATGTGAAATACAGTCTTATCTTCCCAATATGAACTTATGATAGTCGCTAGGCTTGAGCAAAGTTGTCCTATGATGGTAATTGCTTTATAAGTGCAGCTCAGTACATAGGTGTCAAGGGATCCAAACATCATTTCGATTTTTCCACCAATTTTTTTCTGATTTTTTCGCATACTGATCAATCAGATCGACTGGAGCCATTGCCTATGAGTATTTAAAGTTTTTGTTGGAGTAATTTGCAGGGTTCATGTCGATTTTTTTATTGAATATGTGACAGTTTTTGTGGTAAAATATGGGGACGTTTTTTTCATGTGTAATTAATCCTAAGTTATCGAGAAGCATAAATGACTCAACCGGAGCAAACCCTTTATCTAGAGCATTCACCCAATATTCCAAATTCCAATAGTATGGGCCTTTTATAAGACTATTGTCTTTATTTATTAAAGATTTATTAAATTTCTTATACATTTTATCGTGAAGCAGTCTATCCTGAAGATTTCTGCTTGGTTGTAGAGTGTTTGATTTGAGTAGTACTGGAGAAAGTTTGTTTCGGGTTTTTTGCGAATATTTGTGCAAGTTCGGAGACATCTTCTCTCGAAGACTCGCAAGCGTTCCATCAAGGATGGTTCAATGTTGGACCATGTGAGGGCGCCGTAGGTCAGTATTGGTCTGACTAGAAGCTGGTAGCAGCATATTTTTGCTTTTACATTTAGCATTTTCGAGTGAAATAGCGAGGCATTGCTGATATAGACAGGTCTGGCTTTGTCTTCTTCAATTTTAACGTGCTCTATGAATTTAAGTTTAGAGTCTAAGTTAATGCCCAGGTATTTTACAATCTTTTTGTGTTTTATGAATGAGTTGGTTTTAGTATTTGTTCTAATTTTAAAGTTTTTCCAAACGCGGAAAGAGCGGTTGTGGTATGTTAAGTTTGGACGGAAGATTATTGTTTCGGTTTTGTTGGAGTTAATCTTCAGTTTCCATGTTTGATAATATTTTTTAATTTTGTGGAAGTTTTTTTCTAGGTCTGTTTGAACTGCGTGGAGGTTTTTGTTGCGGACTGAAACTATTGCATCGTCGGCGAAACAGGTGATTAAGTAATTTGGGTTGTTTTTCAAGTCAAAAAGTAGGGGAAGGTTGGAGGTGTAAATATCAAATAAAATTGAGGCGTTGACTGTGCCTTGTTGCAGGTCATTCGAAACATTGAAGGTTATGTTAGATTGGTTTTTTCCATCGTGAACAAAAAATTTTCTATTTGTTAGCATTGTCCAGATCATATTTACTAGTCGTGTTGGGAATTTCTTTTTTATCAGTTTAAATGTTAACCCTTCTAGCCAGACTGAGTCGAAGGCTTTTTCGAGGTCTATGAGGCAAGATCCGGTAAATTCTCCGTTTATATTGGCTCTGTATATTTCTGAGGTGACTTTGTGGATGGCATGGACTGTGGAGTAAACCAACTTGACATTCGGGGATTATTTTGTTTTTATTGCAAATTTAACTATTAAGTTGTTCATGTGAATTTCGAATACTTTGCTGGGTAGTAGGCTGATTAGGCGGTAGTTTGCTATATCGTTAGGGTTTTTGCTTTTCTTTTGAAGAAAAATTTCTTGAGTTAGTTTCCATTTCTCTGGGTGTACTCATCAGGTTAAGCTTGTCTTTTAGTTTTGTTATGATATTATTATGGTTATTGTCTTTCGTAATTTGGTTTATGTCGATTCCTGCTGTGTTTAGTAGATTGTCGTCTGTTGTAAGTAGTATATTAATTCCAGTTTTGTTTTTGTATCTAAAAATTCTATTTATTTTCGGGAAAAAATTTTCGTGGTCTTTATTTGTTACTTTTTTAATTTCATTTTGATTTTGAGAATCAGTATTTACTGATTCTCAGTTTAAATTCTTTTTTTATGAGTAAATTTATTTTATTGATTTCTCTTTGTGTGGTTTGCATGAGAACTAAGTTATTAGAATTACTTATTAAGTTTAATTGTGAAATTAGTTTGCTTTTTTTGTTATGTAATCTTTTTATGTTATTTATATACTTCTTCGTCGAATTGGTTGGTGTTATTACAGGGGTGGAGCAGGTCATGACATTATAGAATAGGTCGTCGAGTTCATGAGTATATATGTCTATTTCGTTGTCCTCTAGGTTTCTATCATCTGGTATTAGTTTTATGTTATTTGTAATAAAGTCTTCGAATGCTGTTATGTTCATTTTTTTAAGTATGAAACCTTGTTTGATGGCTGTTGCATTTTCTATTATAAAGTGGTCTGCATTATTGGGGGAGCATTTTATTTTTATTGCTAGGTGGTCACTGTCAAAGGGTAGGACGGGTAGTTTGCCATCATTATTTGTGCTGATTCTCAGACGGCTATCTGCCATGCATATATCTAAATATAATTGAGCCTGGGGAAAAGTAGGTTCGGCTGGACCTAAGAGGTTAATTTTATATTCTATGCTATTTTTTTGAAACCAGTAATGCAGGTGTTTTCCGCGAGAGTTTATTGAGGATTGAGGGAGGGCCCAGTATGGGTGGTTTCCGTTAAAATCCCCCGCCAATATATAAAAATTAGCGCCGCTGTTTAGATTGGCCGTTGTCCACTGATCTATCATCGATATACTAAATGTGTCAATTAAAGAGACCTATTCACTTATCTGAAATGTTATATTTCAATTTCGCATTTATAATGAATTATCTTAAGAATTTAGAGTATATTATCATATATGATTTATATTCTATTATAAATAATTTTCGTTAAATCACTGAATAATGATATGCAAAATATAAAATTTAATTATACAAAAACATATTATATCATGATATCAATAAAATGTTTGTTCGAACGAGAAATGAAAAACCTGAAGGGATATAATTATTCGAGGGAAAATTCTTCCTATAATTGGTAATTTATTTTCTTATCTTATGCCATCTAAGGAAGTAAACATATACCACACTGGAAATTGTGGGAGGAATTCTGTTTTTTATCCAGTAGAATCTATTAAAAAAAGCAATGTTTACAAAAATAAAAAATAAATCGATTTTCATAACACTTTTAGATGTATAAATCTATAATATTATGTTACTTATGAAAAATAATAAATATGTTGATGTATAATGTAATAAAATCTATGTGAACCGGTCATTCCCAGCAATATCATTCATATATAATAATATCCATGGCAAACTATATGTTAACAATACTTTAAATACAACATGGAAAAGACGTTAGTGTGCAATATCGTAACAACATCGAAAACTAACTCTGGTCCAATGATTTTTAACTGCACAAAAACAACAGTTATATTAACGACGTTGTTAGAACATGGAAACATTAATGTTGGGCAACGTCAGTGTACATCATAGTGACAACATCGGAAACCAACCGTGATCCAACGTTATTTAACTGCACAAAAACAACAGTTATGTTGGCGACGTTGTTATAACGTGGAAATGACGTTTTACTCCAACGTTTTATCAACGCCGTGAATTTAACAGATATATAGTTGATACAATGTTGTTCGACAAGTCATCAGACGTACGACCTTGTTCCAACATCAAAACGACTGTCAACGTCAGAAATTTCTATATGGGCTGTTATTATTTTTTACTAATTATTGAGTAATATTAACTAAACTATTTTAATATCTTCGACTAAGCGTTTGCTATTTGTCACCAAATTATTGGCGTCTTCCATTAACAGTTTAGTAATTATGACTAACCTGAAATATTATATATAACTAATTTGTTGCTCAGTATACGTCACTGGATTCTTAGTTGGTCGAAAGTTAACTAAATCTAGTCAATTAGAAGGACTGGCTACGTAATAAAATGTATATTATTCTTTTTTCTCAATGTATAATGTAAAAAGACTACAATTTGTTTGTAGCATGGATCAGTTGTAAATGATAATAGCAATTATTATCACTCTAAGGACAATGATTTGGCAAAGACCAAAAAAGTGCATTGCATTGAAAGTATGATTCGAGAAATTTTCTCAAAATGAAAAATTATATTTCTATTACTTACCATTTGATGAAGTACCAAATTCACATGAAACACGTTAAATAATTTAAATATAATAATTAAAAAATTTATTTATTTTAAGAATATATTGGTATTGTTATTTATTTTACCATATATAAATATATATATATCCGTAATACTGAACACATATCATACATTTTCAAAAATTACATCAGACAATTCATTAATTGTTACATTATTAACTTTGTCATAAGAAGTTGTAATTGATTGTAAAATATTTTCACTATCAGTGAACACGTTTCCGATGTGCAACACAGTAACAAATAAAGAGTAACGATACAACACGGTCACTAAACCTGACATAATTTTACGACTAATCTTTTCTTTTTACATATCTAAGAAATCAATAACTGTCGAAGATGTGTGTAATTTTATTCAATAAAATACTTCATTTTTTAAAATTAAAATCTTCGAAATAAATTACTTCTATCAAACTTGAGACTTTAACTTCATCATCGAGTTCGACATGCTTTTAAGACTTTTAGTTAACTAAATAATTTCTCTTTTTTTTATATTATTAAACTAAAGGTAGAATAAAGCCAATCTAAACGGGCAAACTAAGACAGTATAGGATAAACAAAAAAGTGTAAAATTTAATTTGATTGTTGATATGTGTAGGAATGACAGAACCACACTAAAAGTGTGGCAAAATAGCGTGATGATTGGTGGCGAATGACTTTAGTGGTGGTAAATATCGCACTTTAAAATATTTTGATTTGCTCCCGCAAGTATTTGCGGTGGCCAAACTAAACAGGCTATGGAGGGCAAAACGGGTAACAAACTGAGGTAAAAACAGGGCAAAAAGGGTGCGAAAAAGAAGGGAACATGAAAAGTGGTTAAAACAAGAGCGACAAAATAGCGTTTTTCGGTCGAAATGTCCGTTGCAGCGCCTGATTTTATCAATTTGCCACAAATCAAAAGATCAGTAGATTACAATTAGTAAAAGGTTTACTAAATATTATCATAATTTTCATGTTCCCTTCTTT
>JABFQD010003096.1:0-13864 GCA_022817045.1 Psix sp. ZL-2020 | reverse complement strand
AATTTGATTTTTTTAACAGTTCAAAAATAAATAAACCGTTAGAGCAAATAATTTACCAAATTTTATCATACCATATAGAAAAGAATATAGAAAATAAAATGAAATAAAAAGTAAAAAATATGAAATAATAATTTTTTTAGATTTTTATACTTTCAAAACCTTCTTTAAATTAACTTAAATGCCTAAACATATGTGTTTTTATTTTTGATACCGAAGTTAATTCACTAATTAGTTTGTTTTCTTTTTAACTAGATAAACCATAATTAGTTAATATAAATGAAATAAAAATAAATATATGCGTAAAATATTTTAAATTCAAAATACCACTATTCCAAATGAAGTATTGATGGAATGATGTAAATAACAAGAAATGGGTAGAATTAAATGATACTTTTTGCGCTATCTTTGCGACTCTTCCTTTTCGTTTTCACTTTTCCAACTTTAAGGTAACAAAAGATCACTGGCATGAATGCACGGTTTCTATTCTCTATTTTTACTTCTTTAAAATCGGCTTTTGGACGCGTGAGGGTTACTTTATCTCCGAAAATCCTACCCTTCGCAACGAAGAAACGAAAGAAGAACATTTCAGTGATTTGGCACACGTCTGACCAATCAACTGAGATTTGCGAGGGATACGTTCCAAAGGTACTCTTTCATCGGATCACCTTGATTTTTCGTACAAAGGTTCCGCTTAAAGCGTAACTCACAACAAACCCCTCTCTGCTGCCATTGAAGAATTTCAATGCACCTCGTTGGAACGAGCACCGTGACATATGTAATTTTGTACAATTTCAGGGTTTTAGTGTCATCCTGGAACGGCCCCAAATTTTATACTAGTTATTTATGTAATCACAGTAATCTTTTGTTTTACTGTTCCTGATGTTTTATTGATAAATTTTCCATGTAAGAACTCAATATCAATGAAATAGTTGTATAAAAACTATATATATATACAAATACAAGTAACATTAAATTTATTTTTATAGGTATATTTTTATTTCATTTTCGATTAAAGAGCATGTAAAAAGTATCGTTAAACTAATGGTCAAAACATGGATGTGTTAACCTATCAGTTTGTGAGAATACATTTCAACGAAAAGTTGCGAATTGTTAAAAAGTTTTGTTTTGATTTAGCTCTTTGTTTGAATTTCAATGGTTTTTATCACTTTATACTTTATTTATTCTTGATAATTTATTCATTCCATTAGAAAAATAGTACAAAGTTTTTCAATGATTTTTAGAGAATGAGTTAATACATTATTGTTTTAACAATATTAATTGGCGTTGAAATGTGAACATAAACCGTATAAAATAAGAGGATATTGATTTTTTATATAAATTCATTAATCAAAAGAACTTTGTTTTATTTATGATAAAATTTTATTACTGTACAATTTAATTCTGAATGATGTTTTTTGAATTACTTTTTTTAATTTATCGATTTTATAACAGTAATAAAAGTTATTAAATACTTGACATTGAACGGTAGTTTTAATCGCCAATACGTATTAGTTTGATAAAATTGTCAAAGTTCAGAAGGAAAATTAATACCTTTCTGTCCTTGATTCTATGAAAATTCTCAAGGGAAAAGTTCGCTGGATAACACACATAGCAACTACAAATTACTTGTCTTTTTCCGTATCTCATAGCTGTTCCGACAAAACTTTTTCCGTAGTGTGCATGCATACACATGATGTTCGCTAATTCTCTTTTCCATAATCGTTTGTTTGAGGGAACCATGTAATAATGATGAAACGAATCGATCACTTGAAATATCAAATTTCAATACTTATTCCGTCCCAGGATTAGACATACAAAAAGTCCAGCGGAGCGCGGGTTCATTATACTTTAACCCAATCTGGCTTCTTACGTCTTATTGTATTGGTCCACTGCAACTCATTTTCCTGGGGCTCATCTCGAACGCGAACGACAAAGCCGATTTCCCGTAATTGGAAACTGGCAACCCTACACGATGAGCGCGTGTGTCGCATGCGCTGAGGTGCACGTGGCGCATTCGGGCGTCTGTCTGACACAGGAATCCGATTCATCTGAACGCTGTAATATTAATGACGCATTATCTGCATTCTGGTGGTATAAATTTGTTGCAACAAGGCCCCATAATGTTTCCGCCTGTCAACACTTTTTGAACAACTTTAAACGAAGTGTCGCAACTTCATCGGCCTTGCGCAAAATTTCGTCTCGTAGAAAAGTTCGTATAAGTTACACGAGTACATGATGACCCAACGACTATTATAAGGCAGCATTAGCGCTGCCTTGAATTTCACGTAAAAATCATCTTGAAAGAAGTCACGAACAAAACGAGTTTTTAATTAGTCAATGAAATTATAATCGAGTTTCATGAACATTCTTTCTTTTATGTAGCGTTATTTTTATGTTATAATAATTATTTCAGAACAACCAACATGATGATGAGCTGAATAAAAATATCGCAAAAAATTATGCGACAAAATAATGTTCGTTTAATCGAGTAAGAACGGAATGACCATTTTCTATCGGTGCACAGGAAATATTCATTTGGTTAAAACATGGAAAAAAGATATATTTACATTTGACCTCTATGTATAATTTAAATTCACGTATTTAATTTTATTGAGTTAAGCTTTTATACATCAAATGTACGTGGTGTAAAATTTTACACAAAGGAACTACTTTTTTGCTGTCAGTCGTGTAATAACTTGAGTAATTATAAAATCTCTTTCCATATTATGGTTTATTTTATGTTAAAATAGAAGTATTGCAATTCCTCTATTGGTTTGAGCATAAGTCATCCATAAGAGCTTAAATTTGGAGATTAAAATCATTTTAAGTTTAGCGATTGAAATTCAATTCAACTAGAAGCTGTTACTAAATTTTGTTTAATCGTATTTCCTTTTTTAATCGCAATGAATTTTCAGATCACGACAGTTTATGTTTGCAATTAATTTAGTGTAGCATAAATATTTGAACATTAAGTAAAATTTTATTTATTCATATTTGAAATTGAAAATTCTCTTATCACAAAAACTTAAAGTGATTTCCCGACGTTTTTTTATACAGTATGAAAATTCATATTGAGATTTCAATTTAATCGTGGAGAGCCGTAATTTATTTTAAGTTACCCTCCAGTGCTTTTATCTGCATTTCGACGGACGAACCTTTTTCGAAGCGCACACGCAGAAACGATATACTGCTAATATATCGCCTGATAATGTCAGATTAAAGTATGTTGTCTATATGTATATCATATATGTCAACATATCTATCCCTTTTCTGTATCAAGGGTGTGATTCTCACGTAAAAAGTTCGGGACTAGGGGCCGCGGATACTTTATTCTTTCCCCTTTAGGTTGCTACGCTCACTCATCTTATGAATAATGACATTCCATATCAATTCTCCAATACGATATTAATAATGATTGGTCTTAATATTCTAAAAATCAAAAGAAATGTTCATTAAGTTCTTTTAATCAAGCGATAAAATGAATAAATTTCATCAAACGAATAATATGATATTAAATAAAATTCAGTAATTTCATTTTTTATAATGGGAAAATTATTACATATTTAAATACCTAAAATTAATTATTACATATAAATTTTAGGTATTTAAATTAACTTGTTAAGAATCAACAATCTAGATTGTAACTAATTGTCGATTTATCGAATTGAGATATCGATTTGCCACGGAAAATATTTTACATCACTTTATTTTAGTATTTATTATATAGTATTTTTGATTCTACTTTTATTAAATTCTTTGATTGAAAATGGTAATTGAATTAATGGATTGAAAAACTATTGAAAAATTAATCTCTACCTGAATTAATCCACTCAAATTTAAATTATACTAATAAATATCATTTCTCTCATTTATTCATATTTCAAAATATATTATTGCTAAATAACGTACAATTCATGAAATAATAAAAAAAACCATGTCTATCAAAGTTAAATAATAAACTTCGTATTATCAATTTAATAATATCATCACTAATTCTGAAAGTGTATACATTTTATTTTGTTATAATAACAAAAATTATTTTCATCAATTATACGTTTTTCTACAATTTAAATTTGGGAAAATTTGATTTTTTAAACACCAAAATTAAATATAAATATATGCATTGATAATTCAATAATCAATCGCTCATAATGTAAAATATATGAACAAGCATAACATTAAGATAATTTCGAAGAATGAATGTTGAACTAATGCAGCGTTAAAATCGTCTAGAAATAACATTTATCTCGAAAATACGAAATAACCCTTAAGCATAGTGTTTACACTAAAAAGTTGAGAGTATATTTCTCGAGAGCTTGCTCGCTACTACGTCGAGTACATCCATTGATTTATTTGAACTTTTCATAATTCTATTTTTCGTGCCTTCCATTCACCTAAACTTGCCGATAACCTAACGCGATGCGTTGGAATATTGCCTACATTCTACTTCTGGTGTAAATGCGTGAAGGAGCGTAAGTTCGGGCTTGTTCGAATCAATTTTGTTTCGATTTTGTCGGGATTTGGCGTTCGCTTTCTGAACGGAATAAAGCAGAGAAAAAGAGAAATACGCGCGATTTGAAAGTCTTCAGCGAAGCCCATCTGAGCCGCGAAAATTGAACTGGAATTCAGCGCATGCTGATGATGTACGCAGAGCCAGAATCCATCTCGGCTTTGCATGCTCGGTGCGCGCGCTTTCACGCGCGGATATGCCGTTTCGGAATTCAGATGGCTTTTTTTACAACCATTACGAGGAGAGCGGAAGGCAAAAGAAGAGAAAAGCGCGATTTGCGCGAGGTTTCACGCCAAATGGAAAGTAGATTTTTGGCGACGCGTTTTGTAGGTGTTGTCTTATTCGAGAATTTCGCGAGAAAATAGTTATTAAGTTATTTGTTCGATTATTAGATTGAAAAATAAAAACTTCCACCAAAGAAAATCGCGAATTCACTTTGCAAAAGACGCTGCTGAGTTTCGTACTAGACGCTACACATCTTCGCTGCCATTTAAAGTGTGAAAATGTAAAATAATTCACATCGCGAGCTGACCCTTGCTGCTTTTTGTTTCCCCCTTTTTACTTTTTCCCGGTTTACCAATTCGGTGTGTTTCTCTTAATCCGATTTGCGAAAGATTTAATTTTAACCGAACGGATCGTGCTTTGTTTATTTTATGTGAAACATTCAATTTTGTGTTTCGTTACATGCTTGGTTAGAGAAAAAAGACTACCGATTTGGAATATCAGATTTGTTGGGGGAATTGGATGTCATGTTTTTTGATAAGTTTGTGCAAAACTTGTTACCGTCAGAAACATTACAAAATTGTGTTGCCTCGCTTTGTTCTTCAATTGTTCTTGTTAAAATCGATATTTTTACTTTTATTAGTCGCGTTTTCATGAACAATAAAAATATATGATCAATGAATTCATAATTTTAATGTTTCCAAAATTTACATATAAAACATCAAAACATTACATTGAATGCAGAATAGAATCATCGAAAATTAAATAAAATTGATGACTGTTATTAATTTCTTAATCAAAAAACATCTGCCCGAAATGTATTCTGAATATTTAAAATCGTATTTGGTTCGATTCATCGATAATACAATTTTAGATTGAAAGTTTTCAAAAATTGTACACAAACTTAATTATTCCACGTTTGGTAGTTGGAAAATATCGAAACAAAGAATTTAGTACATTTGTTTCTTGTGAAATCAATATTGTAAAAGCTTGCTATCGATTTCACGTTAAATAAATTGTTTAATCAAAGCCTTTGATTAGGTACCACGATTTTAATATTTCTTACATTTCAACTATACAAAGGGATTCGAAAAAGGGAGGGATGTCTAGGTAAATTTATTAAGTGCATGCCTAATGAATAAGTATTTCGAGTAGATACCGTAAGGTATTAAGTGTCAACAGCCACGAAAACAAGGGGTTGAAATTAAGCAAGGTGGCAGGGTTAGTCGCGCTCCCCTTATATCGTGCTAAGACGTGTTACCAGGCTTACCAACTAAAAGCAGGGTAAACTTTGTTTGCAATGGCTGGGAATGTTTTTGACAAGTTTTATCCATAAACATTTCCTGTAAAAGACATTGCTTTTACAGAATTAAAGCTGTTCCAGAGCATGCAAATTTTCAGATTTAATCGAATGAAAAATTACTGCTCACGCATAATGATAATTCCAGATTTACTGTACACAAAGCTGTGAATTGAAAATCACTTTTTATTTTACAAAACTCGTCCTTTATTCGTGAATCCTTTTTGTTGGAATCCTTTTGGTTATTTCAGCAAAATAACGGATCGCGTGAATCCAACGATTTCACCAAGTTGAATAATTTTTGGGATTCGAAAAAAGTTTCGAAACATTCATATTTCATAGTGCTTGAAAAATAATATACGATAAACTTTTAATATTCTTTACTTTATATTTGACTCAAGACAATGTCATCGGAATGTTTTATATCACGGTTGCGCTTCGTATTATTTTTATTATCATTTGGTTGGCTGAATTTTATGGCACATAATTCGACTATACGCGAAGATGATAAATGTACATAAGAGTCTCGGAAGTGCCGACTTCTTAGATATCGGAGTTTAGAGTCTGTTTTCGGCATAAAACAAGCTCACGTTCTCGCGTCGTGTATGTAAGTATATTTTTAATAATGCGAGTTCTCATTTCTTTTGTTTTACGTATCTCGAACTTTAACGGGCACGGTAATATGCGCATTTCGTTGTTATAACCTTGCATAACTACTCGTTTTATAGCATGTTGAAAGCACGGAGGCGTGCTTACACACAGAGAACAATTTCGGGTCAATAAAATTTCGTGCCACATACTTTTTTCTGGACGAAACGCTTGAACGCTCGATATTAAGAGTTCAAACCATCGAGTCACTTTTACTTAAACACGGCAATACTCCAAGTACGAAGAAATACTTATGTCCAATAAATTTGACTGAAATGTGTGTAGTGACGAAAAGAGACGTTTCACAGTGACTCGTAGCTGACAAAGTAAAACCGACTTTTAAACAAACATGGGTTTTAGAATTTATTTCATATCGTTTCCTTGCTTGAGTAACAGAGTAATCTGTGGCAACTAAAATATGTCGCTTCACTTCAAAGTACACGTTTCCTATTTAACCAAAAAGCGGAAAGGAAAAAATACATACCCTTCACTTTTTTCGTCTGAAAAGTTTGATTGAAATCTGGAATTTTCGTTTTGAACGTATTTTTTCAGCTATTCATAAATGATATTCGATGGATTTTATAACAAATTATGCTAATACGTTTAGCGAATGAGCATCGTATGGTTAGTACATAATATATTTCACCTCATATCAATTGTGTATGTAATCAAAAGTGAGATGACAAAAAATGTAATTGAATACTCAATTTGAAGTGAAAAGCTGGATATCAGTTTTTCATTTGCGATTCGTAGCTTTCAATGGCAATCGCATTTATAAAAATTATTCGCTAGAAAGATCAGGATTCTTTGTTATTGTGATTGAAAATATGCCGATAAATAGCGCCACTCGAGGCAACAAAGTTTTACGAAATAATTCATAGGATTCTATCAATTGCATCGAATGAAACAGTCAATGAATTGAGAGCCTGCAATCATATTACGTTATGATGCGAAAAATGGCTACAAAATACTATTAATAATGCTGCTGAGATCTGAATAAAGATACATTTTTCGAGATTAATGAAATGGTAACTCTAAAGTGAAGATGCGAACATTTTTCTCACAGTGATATCAAAAATTGATTAAACGAAAAAGTTCACTTTGCTCGTCATTTTTGTAGCTTAATTAATAGGGGTGCGATTTAATATGCTTTTTTTTAAATTGACTTAATATTAGGTTTTAAAAATACTCGGCAAAACGAAATATGGACAGCCATTTTTTGCATGACAAAGTTAACAAGTCATTTATACGACGGATAAATTGGAACGATTTAAACCGAATGTTTGTTTTTTATATGTGACTATTGTATGAGTTTAATCAGAAAGTTATATCGCGGACTTTTGAAATATATTTTACATAAAATGCAAACAAATTTAATTGCATTAAAAATTGAATTTATGAAATCCATTTGTTTATGATCCGTTGACATTCGGTCGAAATTTATTTTCATTCTGTTTATTGTTTTGCATTTAATTCAAACTTTCAATACATTGTCCAGTTCAATTCAAACAATACAAATGATTTTTAAATCAAATTCACGCATAATAGAATTTGGTAGTGCAAAAAATTATTTTTCGTTTGATTATCCAGTTTTCTTCTCATTATACAAATTATAACCAACTCTCTTTAAACGCTCACGTTCATACATTTAAATCTTTACCATCGTAATGCATTCTTTTCGACAACAAAATTCTCTTTCCTATATTTAAAAATCTGCTTCTTTTTCTTTGCGTGAAATTTTATCCTGTAATTTTTATCTTGTCTCTCCTTAATCACCAGAAATAATTGAATCATTTTTCGCTCTCTTGATTGTTTCCAGTTCGCTTAATTCAAATCAAACAATCTTTCGATTTAAATAACATTCTCCATAAAGTTACGTGTGTTTTCATCTGCCAGTCGATCAGTGTAAAATCATGTTTGACGCAATTTGGGTTTGTCCAGCGGTTTCAACAATAGTGCAAAAAATGTGTATTAATTATCGCAGTAATTTATCCCGGAGCATCATTTGAACAACGTTACGATATTACCAAATTCAGGGCGACCAATAACCCAGCAGCCTGATTTGAACCGCGCGAACAAACTCGATCGGCAAACTGGCCGAAAAACTTTCGAGTTAATAACCATGCGACTCAGCGAATGTCAAAGAACGAGGACAAACAAGCAAGACGTGTAAATATCACAATGTCAGGATAACAGCAATAACGTCGTTCGCCCCGCATCGCTACCGGTTACAAATGGTAAAACAAGCAACATGATTGTAAGAGGGCGGCTTGCCAGCGCGCCGCGCTTCAAACGACTTCTGTTCGTGATAGTTATGATTGCGACTGCAGGACCAGTTGCCTCCCGCTGAGTAACGGGGTTCAGCTTCTTTTGCCCGAATCACCCTCGGTAATAATCTCTCCCTTCCTTATTATCTCTCTCTGTTTCTGCCAGCCTTTCATATTGAATAAGGCACACTAACTTGGATCGATAGCTAACTTAAATTGTTCGAAAGAGGCTCTGCTTCAGTTGTACCATTTGCTTTCTCATCTTTCGTAAAAATGACCAGCTTTCAGTCGCTTTTTGCTGCTCGCTTAATTCACGTTTCATTTAATGTATTCCGCTGGATGTTTACATCGTCGCTTCGCACGTTGTCACTTTTTCTTTCTCAGTCTTTTTCGTTTGTTTCTCCCCCTTCTCTTGTTTCCCATCGCCGCAGCGCGGTTGTACGGTAATCGATGATTAATCGGTCGGAATGACTCGTCACCTGGAGGTTTTTTTACGACATGGGAAAAAGCAAGTGAAACACCAGCGGTAAGAACATTCGGAATCAATTTCAGTCTGATCAACAACGGTAGCCCGCTGTATTAACGTTATCCCTTTGTCTGCGCTCGCGTCGCTCGATATTAAACCACGCTTGGTTTAACTCTCGATTGACATCGGGTTATCTGAAATTGATTGCGCGTCGTAATTTTCGTGTAATTGCGTAACAGTTTGCAACTATTGAATGATGTTTAGTTATGGTTAAACACCGTTGATCGTTGTCAACACATTGCATTCAGGAATATAAAGTTTGCGATTTTTAACCACGAGTTAAGTTCCAGAATGAAAAAAGCGAGATTCGCAAACCCTTAAATCAAAGTTAATGATCAAGTTCGAACACAAAGGAGGTAAATTGACTTTGTCACTTACATGGGAAATTTACATTTTCGCTTCTTCAACCTCATTTAAGCCTATTTTAAGTATTTTTGTTTTTTTTTTTAACTTTATTTGTTATCTCTTTGACAATTTGTAACAATATGTATAGAAGAACTATAAACGAAAATTAAAATTTAGTGAAATATTCGAAATAATATTTCTGACGACGAGTATGATTACTAAATACACAGTTTTAAAATTAAATTTTCTTCAGTAGTTATTGCAAATCATTTATAAGAATCCCTTAACTTTATAAATTCAAAAATTACGTATCAAGGATATGGAAAATAAAAAATTTTGATGGAAAGTATATACTTTTCGTTATTTTTATTTTCTCATTTCTTGATACTCTTTTGTAAATTAAAATTTTACCTTAAAAGAATATAGTTTAGCTATAACTAGAAAGAATCTATAATATATTATTTTATGATTACAAATGTATTAGTTTAATTTTACAAATTTGAAATTAGTCGAAAAGTAAGTTTACGTTCATTTCAGGTGACCTGAAATTTCAGAGTAATCTTTTATATTATTTAAAAATGTCATTCATAATTTCATGTTTAATTAGCCATTTAATTAATTGAATTGAATAGTCTTTTGATGGAAATGAAAGGGAAAATTATATTTCATTATTTGACGTAGACTAACTTCAAAGTGAGATTTTCCAAATGAATATTGATGAATTTATCACAGTTTTTCAATTTATAAAATAATTCCCTTATTTCAAATAACCCCCAGAGAACTCAAAATTGATGAAACAAAATGATCAAATTTATGAATGAATATACAGTAAAAGTTGATCCGATCCGTCTTCATATATTTATTGAAACGAAGTTACATTATTTAATGCATTTTTCAAATCATTTTGAAATTGAATAAAATTAAAGTTTATATTGCTATATCAATTTATTCGACTGTGACTCAACATTGATTCAAATTAACGTCAGTACTGTCAACATTACATCAGTAAATATTTGATGTTTACTCCAACATTAATTCATCTAAGCATTAGAAATCTATTGATAGGGTTAAATTTTTAATTTAAAACATTCATTTAATTATTATTTAATATTGACCTTGCAGTTTAAAAAATAAAACACCATTCGTTTTTCTTGCGACTTATTAAACTCTATAAGAATGAGCTCTGCAAAATGATTTGTTTTATTTGCTGAAAAATGCGTTCTCCCTTATGTATGTCCAAATTCGGAGCAAAGCGGCATATGAGACTTTGAACTAGCTTTTAGTGCCTTTTTCGGAAATAACACTAATCGTGACTGGCCGTAGCTAACGTTTCTAGCTGATTCCTCTTTTTATAAGGATTTTCGTCTGGACAGTGGCCTGGTCACGTAACAATTGCGAGAGTAGTATCTTTTTTCTCTAAATATAAATTTGCGGGCGGAGGTTTCACGGACAGGGATCGAAACGAGCAGCGGCAGCACTTAAAACTGCAACGATATTTTCGAGCGTAAAATCCCTTGAAAATGGAGTCTCGCGAGTACGAATAATAGAGCTGGATGACGCGCCGGCGTTTTTAGGCGGGAATTATTGCCAGTTCCGCGGGTGCCTGATTTACATTTATTGCACAGCTTTCGTAATGGCGCCGCTTTATCTTCCGTTATTTCAACTAATTATACTTCTATTCTGATAAAGTACGCACGTAGTGCGTTGCTGTCGGTGGACTGCCGCTTGTACCGAATCGTTGGTTCCAAAATGGATCAGGGCTTCGTATAGATTTTCGCTTACGCGCGTCGAGTATTCGAGCGAAACAACATTGCATTTTAATGCAGCTACGTTGATTATCGTTTTTGTTGCGTTCCTCAAAAATTCTCAAATTATCATTCGACTGATAATAATACTGTCATTATAAAGGGATCGTCACTCCATCAGCACGCAGATTACTACTTCGTGATTTCGCTATGTTTTTCTGGTAAAATGAGCTCAGGATTGGATATATCGAATGGATGATTATTTCATATTATACAAAATGAAAAATCAGATTTAATGTCGTAAATGAATAAAAGTCAGAAAATAATTGATATTCATAATATCATTTGATTCTGTTATTGGCACAATTAAATTCTATATTACTAAAAAGTTTCACTTCAATAATAAAGGTATTGGAATGTATGTACTATATATGTGTACGATAAGATATTAAAATAAACAGTCCATAAAACAAAATATAAAAATTTGAATCCAGTATTAGCTACATCTCTACTGTTCTTCGATTACATTGCTTAATAATTTGAACATTGTTCTATACATATTATGTTTGTTTATCTTCCTGATTAGAACTCTGCTGGGATTCTATTAAATCGAGACTTGATTGGGTTTTATTAGAATTTAGTAATTCTCAACTAGTTTCCAATCATTACTGTTTGCAATGTCACAGTAATGGATCGAAAAATTTAGAATTCCATTGCAGATTATGAAATTCATTCATTTAATGCATATACCACAATTAGTTACTATGATCATATTCGTACAATTTTTTCTGTCAAGCAAAATGATTAATGAATGAAATTTTAGTATCACTTAATTATTTTTAATTCCAAAAGTATTTTTCAATTTTTCTGCTTATTTCATTGCCATAGAAATGATTTGCGTTTATTTAACTGAACGATATTAAAATAGTTTATGTGGAAAAATTAAAAAAATCTGAAATGTAAGTTGTACCTTACACTTAATTACCTCGATCTCCGGTATACAAAACCTCGGGCAGTGATAGATAAGCGCGGGTGGTTATTGTGCAACCCCCGTCTAGCATCGAAACTAATATACGACTCGGAACAAGTGGCACTTAGACGCCATTGAAATCAGTCTTCCTGCGTGTTTTCAACAGCTTTCCCTGAGGGGGCAGCTATATGAGCTCCTCCTAGCGGCTGACGTTGGAATATGTGCCCGTCAAAAAGTGAGTTGCTCGAATGATTAGCGTGGGTTATGGCGTATTAATTTGATTGTAAGTTCGAATTGGGCTAGGAAGATTAGTTAATCCCGGTACGACTGTCGCGAGCTCGTATCCAGCAGCTAATTACGTTCAAGACAGCAGTCGGCCGACAAGGCCCTGGAGTTTATCCAATCCTAACTTACAGAATAATCCTATTTTCGATCGTAACATGCTTCACTAGTATTATCTTATCCTGTCTATTTACTGACTGCGACTGTCTGACAGCCGCCACCCCAGGCACATTCCGATTCAGCGCCGTCACAGCTAATTGCTCTCGTTCGCAGCGATAAATCTCGTGACGTATCCTTTCAGTCATAATGCTACCACAGGTATTATATTTTTCTTTATGAAGCATTCCTAATGAACGTACGTTGTTAAATTCTGCATAGTAAAGTAGACTCGTCTCAGAAAAGAAGTTAGAGTAAACGATTGACATCAGTCACAGTAGTGAAATAATAATACATTGAGCACTATTTTTATGATATAATCAAACAGTTTAGGACATTATTATTATTAATTTTCGATTAAGATTAGGTGTGATATACCAATGGTGTTTTTCACTCAAACCAACTTTTTTTTCTATAATAAAAGAATTATTTTATTTCGAAAAGATTCTTTATTTGATGCAGATGAAAAATAAAATCATTTCCAATAGAATCATTCTCATATAAAATTATTAATTTAAAAAAATATGTCTTTCTTAGGAAATAAAAAGGAATCTTATTCGAAACAAATCTTTTTACAGTCTTCTTATAAGAAGATATTTTCCTGAGTGAAGTAGTAGGAGTCCAGAAGTGTTTATATCAGTAGGGCTATATAATCATACTATACAACATGGTTTCATCAACACTTTTCTAATAGGTGCAACAATTTAAAGAATTATAGTATTACTAATATTTGGTGGTAGCATTAATAGAAATAGTATTAGTACAAATATTTTTAATAACAAAAGCAATTATAATATAGATTTTTATTATTAATATGAATTATCTGTAATATATTATCAGTAATTTTCATATTCGAGTTGCAATAGAAACAGTTATAACAAATGTAGTAATTG
>JABFQD010003095.1:0-13864 GCA_022817045.1 Psix sp. ZL-2020 | reverse complement strand
CGGAATTTTACAAGAAAATTTCCCGGGCTAAAAATAAATAAGTTTCATTTAACTCGCTGTTTTTATTATGTGATAAAACAAAATCGGTACTACTCCTATATATATATATATATAAATAGATACTAATCCTAATTTTTGACCCATTTTTTTTCTTTTTTCCATTTTGAAAAGGTATATACAATTTATAAAATGTGAAATTATATTCCTTGTTATATTAAAATAATGTTTTTCAATTTATATTCTATTCACATCTTCGATAGCTAATAGCAACATATGTTTCATTAAGTATTTCATTTTTAGACATTTCAAAACAATTCATTTTTCACGTAATATATCATTTGATCTAAGTTTTTTACTGATTAATTTATACTACATTTTCAAGGCTTTTTCCACATAGCTTGTAACATACATATTCTATATTAATTTCATTAAAATATATTTCAAGATATATAAAACTAATAAAAACAAAAATTGTTTACAGGAAACCCAAAATTCAACTTTCTAAACTCCGGCGATCCATACCACGCTTATTACCAGCACAAAGTAAAAGAATGCAAAGCAGAGTCAACATCAGAAGGAGGCCCCAAGGGCGTAACTCCAGCAGCGCACCAGAAGCAACAGGAACTATTGAAACAAGTAGAGCAGCCTTTTATCCCGAAAGAACCACCAGCAGAATTCGAATTCATCGCTGACCCACCATCGATTTCCGCTCTGGATTTGGACATTGTAAAACTAACTGCTCAGTTCGTCGCTAGGAATGGTCGGCAGTTTCTTACCAACCTGATGAACCGCGAGCAAAAGAATTTCCAATTTGACTTTTTAAGACCACAGCACTCGCTTTTCCAGTACTTCACTAAACTCTTGGAACAATACACGAAAGTGCTGATTCGACCAAAGGATCTTTTAAATCGTTTAAATGAAGAGGCAATTGATATGAACGTTATTAAAGACAAAGTCAAGTACCGCGCAGAATGGCTGAAATACCAAGAAGCAGAGCGCAAAAAGGAAGAAGAAGAACAAGAGAGGGAGCGAATTGCATATGCACAAATTGATTGGCACGATTTCGTGGTGGTTGAGACCGTGGACTATCAGCCATTTGAAGTGGGTAACTTCCCAGCACCGACAACACCGACAGAAGTTGGCGCTCGAGTGCTTATGCAGGAGCGAATCGAGGAAAATGAAGATGGGGATGTTGACATGCAGATCGAGAGCGATGGTGAGTCTGAAATGCAGGACCGCACGAAGTCACACGAGGACCGGGCAAAGGATAATAATGACGTACAGGATATGGAAGAAGATTCCGAGGACGAGGAAGAGAACATGCATATGGACAAACTAAAGGACAAGAGCAAGGACATGGGTATGCTAGCGCCACCGTTGCCACCTGCTCCAGGAAGCGTAGTGGTCAAGAAGAATTACGACCCGAAACAAAAGGCCGCCAAACCTGTTGCAACTGCTGCTCCAGATGAGTACCTAATATCACCAATCACAGGTGAGAAGATCCCGGCTAGCAAAGTTCAGGAACACATGAGAATCGGACTGCTGGACCCGAGATGGGTCGAACAGCGTGATAAACATTTGAATAAGATGACACAGGAGGCTGTGTTTGCTCCTGGCACTGCCATCGAAAGCAGTCTCAAGCAGCTGGCAGAGAGACGTACCGACATCTTTGGTGTTGGTAATGAGGAGACTGCTATTGGTAAGAAGATCGGCGAAGAAGAGAAGAAGAAGGACGATAAGGTCACATGGGATGGTCATACATCCAGCGTGGAAGCAGCAACTCGTGCGGCTAGAGCGAATATTACTCTGGAAGAACAGATTCACCAGATCCACAAAGTGAAAGGTTTGCTTCCGGATGAAGAGAAAGAAAAGATCGGACCGAAGCCAGCAAATCGTGAAACTGAGCTTTCTCGTATGGCTGCTGCAGCTTCGAAGCCTCAAGCGACACTCAAAGCGCCACCTAAGCCAGCTCCCAAAGCACCACCTGCAGCACCTCCAGCGGTGATGCCGCAGCCACCACCACCAGCGCCAATGCCCATGCCAACTATGGGTATCCCGCAGCCTATGGTGATGCCTCAACCACCGATGATGATGATGGCACCAATGCCCCCAATGAGACCACCGCCTTTAATGACACCAACAATGCCGTTCGTCCCACAACCGCCTCCTATGCAGCCACCAATCAGACCACCTATGCCGATGAAACATGCTACTGAACCACTTGAGGAAGAGATACCTATGAAGAAGCTTAGGACGGAGGACACTTTGATACCGGAACAACAATTCTTAGCGAGTCATCCTGGTCCAGTTCAGTTGAATATTAACGTACCTATGATGGCAGAGAAGGCCGAATGGAAGCTAAATGGCCAGACATTAAATATTACAATGCAACCAAATGACACTGTCGCTAGTGTGAAGGCCAGAATTCATGAACAGATAGGAATGCCACCAGGCAAACAGAAGCTTCAACACGAGGGCATGTTCTTCAAAGATAACAACACACTTGCTTATTACAATTTGACGTCCGGCAACGTCGTTAATTTAATGCCTAAAGAACGTGGTGGTAGGAAGAAGTAAAAAGGTGGTTTTTGAAAAATTACAAGAGTAGTAGTTTTGTATTGATTTGAAGATTCAAATGCGAAACTTTTTGTTTCGAACATTTCAGTGATGTTTGGAAAATGTATTCATATTCAATTTCAATTTGGCATTTCTTTTATGCAACCACGAAAAATCAAATTGTTTGATATTCAATCATCTTGAAGTGATGCGATTTTTAAAATCACATCATTTTTATATGATTCTAAAATTCAGTCTTTGTTTCTGAATGTAGTAACATAGATATTGAATAAATTTTGATTATTCAAATACTTCAAAATTTACAATTAGGTTTCAAAAAACAATTTCTTTATATGTATAAAGCAATAAATCGATTGCACCGATGAAAATGAAAAACATTTGTTAGATCATTGTTAGATATAATAAATGTTATATCTTATATATTATAAAAGATGATTCTTTACTTACATTATACAATATTAGTATAAGTTTGTACATCTTGCAAGTAGTAAAATTACAATTTCTCTTACACTTTACATATTTTATGACAAACGTTCACTTCTGAACAATATATTAAGTTAATATTATTGGATCACCTTTAATATTAGAAATAAAATAATAATTAATGTAACTAAATTATAATTAACTTTGTGTAGATTATTATATTCTATCCATCGTATCAAATAAATAATTTAAAAATGAAATTGATGTTTTTTTTCTATAAGCTTTTTTTCCTATTTCTAATTCAAAGACCTACAACAGATGTAAAATATGACTTTTATTTTTACTATTGTTACATGATTATTATCTATACAATTATAACAATTCACATATCAATTTTTTGCTGTAAAACCACTCTATATGAAGAATTTACACACACAATGAGTATTAGTTATACATAAATTTAACAAAAAATGAATTGAGCTTAAAGTTGATTCGATATTTCTTTTTTGTACTGTGTTGCATTGTATGACACATTTATATGCTATAAAAATATATTATTGATATAAATACCTGAATATTACTTAAAACTGCAAATGCTTACACTAATATAATTGTACAGTTTAATCCAAGCTTTAGATTATTTTCAAATATTTACATCATAATATGTAATATACATTCAGCTACATGAAAAATACATTACTAGCAAAAATAGTGTCGCATATGTATTTATTACAATCGCAGTTATAATAACAGCAATATATTGTTTTTCTATCAATGATACAAAGATATTTGAAAATAAATATTTTCTTATGATCGTAATACTTGTTTTAGTATTCCATAAACTTTAAAATATGTAATTTTATATGTAGCTGTAAATGCATAACTGTATAAATCTTGTAGCTCTTTATTAAAAATACTTTTCTGATATTTTAATGATTTTCTATTCCCAGTTTTTTAATGACACGTTCAAAAAAAATTTCACTATCAACGATTTATTCTGTTACATCTATTAAGTTTCTTGTATTATGCGTTTGAGGTATGTAGTTTTTAAAGCTACATGTAATAATTATGAAATTGACATAATTAATTGTAATTTGTGATGTCTTGTTAAATTTTTTTCTTTACTGCAAAGTTCTCTATTGCCGCGTTCTCTCTCGAGTAAGTACGTTTGATATTTTTTCAAAAAATGAAATAAAAATAAATTACAATTTAGATTTGGTTTTCTACAAATTTCCCATAAAATATGTCTTTATAGATAAGCTCTGATACACTTTTTGAATGTGAATCCATACACATTTTTTTATATAAAAGGAAATTTATAATTTGACATGTTTTTAATAAAATACATATTGAAAAAATATTTTATATTTTCAATTTTTTTAAAATGACTGTATCGTTTGCATTTTATCATTATGAAAATATCTTAATAAAATAAGATTTAAGTTATTAAATTTATTAATTCTTGAGAGAGAAATCGAAATAAATGCAAGAAAAAGATATTTAGAAAAATTTATGATATAAAATAATATGGCATTTTTATGGCGTCTTTGATATCTTGCTTTTTCAGTACATTAAATTCAGTCAAGCCACAATATTGTAAGGCATTACTCTGTTAAATTTAAGTAAACTAACGTCAACGATTAGCATTAACGCTTATACTATTAAAGATGCAGAACCATTTTGGACATCTTGAAGCTCTTTGTCATCTGAAAATGAAAGTACATATTAGAATTGGGATAATGTTTTATCATTAATATTATATGAAAAATAAAATTTTGAATAATGATTTAACTTACACGCAAATATGTTAAAAATTGTTTTATTGTTAAGAATGCAATTAATGACATAAAGCTGAATATAAAATAGAAGCTAAAACAATAACATGTTCGAAAACTAAAAATGGCGCATGCGTATCAAACACAGATGGCATGATAATCACCCTCTTTCATTTTTATTTCTAAATTATAATATTTAAAACACTCATAAGCATTTCATAAATATATTTAAATCTTACTGCAGTCAATATTAACTTAACTGTGATTAGACCGTATAACTCAAACTTCAGTACCAGTTGTCTAAAATAATTTGACTTATATTTCCAATAGCAGCATTCCCTCCACCTCACATATTCAAACGAGTCGCTAATACGCTAACATTGTTTAGTTACAAACATTAAATCACATGCACGTTATTCTTATTGTACTTTTTTATTATACTTATAAACGATTCATGATGCTGTGTAGACATTAAAATACATTGAAGTTTAAAAACTAATCTTCCCCAAGTTTAACTCTTAAAAGACACTTCAATTGAAGTTTAGGTTAAACTACAGTTGACAATCAGAGCTAAAAAAACTAAGAAAATTAGTATATTACGTTCCAAGGCCTAAAAAACCTTCTTTCCGACGAGTGTGAAGTTGGGTATGAAGCGAAGTTGTCAACTTTGCATTCGGTGAGATGAAAGTTTTTCGTGCCATGTAAAGTACCGTATTTTTTTATAAGTGCATTGAAAAGACGTTTTTTCAGTACATGCTTTTGTACGGAAGAAAGTTTTTTTTGTCACTCGGTGTCGAAAATTGCTTCTTTCGACACTCGGTCGATTTACGAAAAATGGAATTTTCGACGACCTCGTAACAAAAAGTATCGTTTGTACCATGGGAAATAAAAGGAATGTCTTTTTCTGCCGCGATACAACCCTCGCTTTCGACTCAGGTGTAAACTTCGTTTGAGAAACAGAATTTCCGTTTTTATCTCCCTTGGTATCGTTTTCTGATTGTTCTTTTAAATATGAAAGACAATCATTTCAGACTAGGGCAAGAATTTTCATTTCTGTTCCGTTTTCAGTACAGGAATGAAAATTCTTACATATGTCCTAAAATATGACTTTCACACATAAAACAACTGTCAGAAAAATGACCTTTTCTGTGCACTTGTGACAAAAAGAATGATTTGTATCTAAACAGAAAGTCATCACTTATTTCGAACTTGTGTGAAGTTGCTTCGACTCGTACAGTGACTTCACACTTGTTCGAAATGGATGTCTTTCCACCCTTGATACGGAAAGGACTATTTCAAGCGGTTTCATTTCCGCTCTCTAACTAGAGAGATGAAATAATATCAAAACAAAAAAAATAAAACTAGCAAAAATGAGAATAAAATATTACTTTATGAATAATAAATTCAAATAAAAATATACTAAACTTTAGTTTTGGACATCAACTGCGGTTTAGCCTAATTTGCATTAATGATTGATGATAGAATAGAAATGAAATTATTAAAACTGAAGTGGTAAAACAGTGTCTTTAAAAAGTTTAAAAAATCTATTTATTTAATGAAATGTAAATAAAATTCAAATTTCAACATATATAGTCAAAATAAAAATAATTTCCTTGAGTTTATTATCTAATTATGTTTTCATTGGATTTATTCAAGTCTACTTTTTTCACTTCAAAATAAGCCTGGTGATTTAAACACTTTGCAGTTCAGGTTTTATTGATAATTTTTTCCAGATTCAATTATACAAATCAAATTTTAACATCATCCAACAGCGGTCAAAGTTTTATTTGTTTTGATCGGAATTGCACAGAAGTAAAGGATATTCAATTTTAAGATTCTTAACCTTGTTGTATTTATTCCTCTTTTATTCAAATTTTAAAAATATTACCAGGATGTATAAATATTCAAGTTTCTT
Source organism: Psix sp. ZL-2020 (assembly GCA_022817045.1). Classification (NCBI taxonomy): domain Eukaryota; kingdom Metazoa; phylum Arthropoda; class Insecta; order Hymenoptera; family Scelionidae; genus Psix; species Psix sp. ZL-2020. The sequence goes on along the minus strand of JABFQD010003095.1, from coordinate 7,174 downwards.
TTTCTTTATATCAGGCGTGATCAATCTTTTATGGAAATTTGAATAAACTTACGTGTCATAATAAAATCTCTTATACTTTTTTCCGTTGTTTTTTGGCCATTTGCTTTTTTACTGATTTCATTCACATCTTTTTATTCTCTCTTTCTCTTCTAAAACTTCATCTGTAATAGCGTTTATAATTGATTTTTTGGATTCATAAATATTCCAATAAAACTGTCAGTAATCATTAGAAATTTAAAACTATTCCTAACAGTGATTTCGCGCAATTGTGTTTTTACCCACGTACAATTTACGTGGTAAAACTTTTTACCTAGGTATAAATGGTTCGCATTTCGTTGAGGTTTCTGTTATTTTTTTAAATTAATACTTATTAATTAAATTGCCATGTATAATAATGATAGTTTTATTTTCTGAATTCTAAATTTAAATCAATTATGTAACAATGTAATTAAACAATATAAAGTTAAAATAACTTTATTTCCATATAATATATACAACGTATATACAAAAACATACTGCACATTTGCAAAAGCGAGTAAAACAAGGTAGACAAAATTGCCATGCATCAAACAAGAAGTATCGAAAAAAAAAAACAATTGTCTTTAATTGTTCCTTTACATATAAAAATATTTTTCAAAATTCAATTTATCAAGATACAACAATTAAAATGTTGAATAAAAATGCAAATTATTAATTGCAACAAAATGTTTAAATTGAGTAAAAGTGAATACATTGAAAAAATTACAGAAATCGTTTATTCTGAATAAATAAAGAAAATTTAAAAGATAACATTTTTAGTTATGTTTTGTAAATTACTATTTGTATAATTATTTTAATGCAATCATTAATAATTACTGATACCAATGAAGAAGAAAATATTTCATATTTAAAATAAGTTAAAAATTAATTTATGTAAATAATTAGTGTAAATAATACTGGACAATGAGAAGTTAGATTTATGTAAATAATTTGCACAAATAGTGGTTACCAGAGATTTAATTCCGTGTCTGATTCGTGCCTCGCGAGAGTCAAAGCCAGCCAATTAGACTGTAATATTTTTGTTACTTCTTTTATTCACATTTCGAATTTGTTTCATCTGTTTCTATATCTATCATTTTATTTTTGTTTATAAAAGATGGCCTAGACGATCCGTTAATAACTAAACTTTTGCGATGTATAAATTCAAGTGGTTTATATTTTAACAATTGGATTCTTGTTTATTTTATAATAAACGAATTTCACTTAATTATCTCGAATCGATTCGTGACAATATAAAAAATTTCAGACTAGTTTATTTTGCTCGTAGCAAAATAGATTATTAATTTTTTTTCGAATCATCGATTTTAATTTTTTTCAATGTATCAATCCGATTTACTTAATTTGAACTTTTTGATTGATTTCTTTACATAGAAAAAAATGCATAATTTGATGCATAAAAGTATTCATAGAATAAAGCTTAAGAATCTGGTTCAAATTATTGAATATTGAATAAGTCTAAAAACTAAAACGTTTCATTTATTTGTGTTAACTAACCAATCATTAATGTGCCACCTACATACGAATACTTTCTTAACTACATATTAATCTCGATAATATGTTTATTTAATATAAATGAGATTCTGCATTTTATGGCATCATATGTTGTTCTTTCAATATTTAATAAAAATAATTAACGTCAAATATTCATCATACAATATAAATTAAGGTAAAATGAAAGATATCCAACTTATAACATAAATAAACATACATGCATCACTAAAAGCGCAAACATTTAAAAATCACAAATCTTTTGTCAGACTTTCGAACAAAACATAAACCTTTCGTTGTTGATGTTTTGGATAATTCAGCAAATATACATTTAAAAAAGAATTAATGCGGGATAAAAAAATTATCCTAAAAATGCATATAAATTGTCTATTTGCTATCTGTTTGTTGCAGTTTGATACTCAAATGTAAAATTAAATATCTTTTATAACAATTTTCTACAATTTATTTTAAGGTCTGTTAATTTCATCACTTGAGTTTCAAGTTACTGAGATCACATTAAGCAAATTTGACATCGACCTTTCCTCAATGTAAACTCTCACTTGGTATGTAAACTTAGGTACTCTGACATAGAGTGGTCGAAGGTCTACTGTTAATTAGCAAAGGAACATTTTCAGAGTAACTTATAAACGAGGAATGTTTTTGATCATTTTGTCTGCTTTGGGAAACATTGATATTGCTGCAGAAGAGACAGGCATTGCCACGGGAGCACTTCGAGCTGTTGCAGAACGTGCTATTATTTTTTCTAGATAGTAACCTACCTATCGATCTATCTTGTTTTCCAGCCACTTCATTAAATGTTGGAAGAATCGACATTGCGTCTGCTTTGCCTACGAATGAAATATTCAGTCTACCATCTTATTCAATTAATCAGTAGAAGTGTAATGGCAATATCAAGATTACAATTACAATTTAAGTCATAAATTGAGATAATAGCATAAGTATATTATGGAATGAAAATGATGGCATTTGACAAAAAGATCTGTAAATAACTGTAAAGAATATGAGTAATTGATTGAAAAAATAAAAATATCATTTCCAATTGTTCGTGCTAATTTGCTGAGAATGTGAAAATGATTATAACAAAAGCGGTGTGTGTTGTTAAAAAAATATTTATTCAAAGAATAAAAATGTATATAAAAAGCGATGAGTTCTACGATTTTATTTACAATTGTTGCAAGTTAACTTTATCGTTATAAAGCAGTGTCATGTGATTATTAATACTGATTACTAACCATTCTGCCAAGCAGGATTCTCCAATTCATTTTTCGAAACTTCTTTATCTGGCTCTTCATCGTCAACACATCTTACTAAAAACATAGCAGCTCCTCCAATCAAGGGTGGTATACCAGCCAATATAAATGGCAAAGTATAAGAACCTAATATATGGAAAGTAATTTGAATGGAATGAAACAAATTGTATAACCGAACTGATTATACAACATGTTAATTCATAGCTAGCGAAAAATAATCTTAGTATTAGTTTATAATCAGTTTATTTTTTTTAATTAAATACCTGTGCGGTCGTAAAGACGCCCAGCTAGTGGAGGACCTGCGGTTAATGGAATAGAACACATCCCTAACAAAAAACTAATTGCTTGGGTGGCGCCTGATTTGCCACAAATATCAAATGCGATAGGTCCAAGTAGAGATATAAAACAGCCGTCAAATAAACCCATGGCTAATGATATGATAAGTAATACTACAAAATTTGTTGTTATTGGCAACAGCATTGTAAGAATACCAATACCGAAGAAAGAAATCTGAAAAATACATGTTTATAATTATTAAAATTGTAAAAACATATCAACATATTGTTTATATTGATAGTATTAAATATATAATTATAAATGATAAGATTTCAAAAGAATTTAATTTACCTGTTGTAAAAGTATTCTGTCAACTCGGGGAAGATCTGCTATGTAACCGAACACCAGTCGACCAATACCAGAAGTTATTCCAATGCACAGCAATGGTAGCTTCAATTTACTATTATTATCAGTATTATTACTTGAAACATCATCATCAAGAAATGTTATCTCTACAAATCTTCCTATGTGGACGTACGGAACGAAATACCTAGAAAAATATGTTTTATTTTTGCAGTAATACTTACATGAAATAGAATTTAAAAATTAGTTTTGAATTAAATAAATAAAAATGAGTATAGCATTATCTATCTTACCCAAAAAGTGCAATAGGTATTGCTCCTGCCCAAATTATAAATTTTTTTCGCTTCCAAATAGAGATGTTTATAATTTTGTTTATCTTTGATTTTAAGCATTTGGTTTTTTCAGGCTCAGGCTTAGGATTATCCGTTGCTATAACGTGCATAAAAATTAGAATATTACATGTCTCATTTTCTCATATTAATATCATTAAAAACAATAAAAATACTTACATAATAGTATGGGTTTGAAAAGTACAGCACAAAACGGAATAATAACAACAAATGTAGCTAAGAATCGAAAAGTAGCTTCCAAACCAAAATGTGCCAATACTGGTTCTGTTACAAATGGAAGTGCGACTGTGAAAATGGAACTTCCTGCCGTAACAATCCCATTTACTAAACCTAAATAGCGTTTAAAATAATGGCCTAAAATAACCAAACTTGGGGTGTAAGCTAAACTCGCTCCAATACCGAACATAACACCATACGTCAAGCATAAAATTTCTACCTGAAAAATTATTTAATGTTAAATAATTAGTAAGAAAGTCAGTTTAAATTTCAAAAACACTAAATTCTTATTCATACCTTATCAGTCACAAACGATGATAGAAACATACCACTGGAAGCAATAATTCCGCCAAGAAATGTCGTCATTCTAATTCCAATTTTGTTTGTAAGAATTCCAGCAATAGGTGATAAAAAAAATGTCGCACCAATCGTTAAAGATCCTACTAGAGCTGAAACGAAAATGAACAATGATAAAATTTGACATATAAATTAATTTGTTAAAAATGGAATAAAATTATATTTTGCAAAAGATGCGTAAAATTATTCTCTGAAATAAAATTGTAATAATAAACCCATTTTTGGAATCATTTTCAATTAATGAGTTTGCAAATATCTTCACATTCAAATGGAAAAATTCTTTGAGAAAAAGGTAGAATTGATAAAATAACTTTCTTGAACATTCCTTTTTAAGTTTCATTTAACTGAAAATCATATTTTGTAAGTCCAAAGTGTTTATTTTTGCATAAGTGATACGAATTAAAATAATGCTTTAAGAAAAACATCTTGCATCCAATTTGTTATTATTGAATCGCGATGGCATCTCACCTGACCCTCGCAGTTTATGCAACAGTCTAATTGCTTATTGCTGAATAACAATGCCAATTAATCATTACAAATCAAACCAAAGTTTAATTGAGTGGTTTGAAACCTTCGAGTCAATTATTTGTATCATTATTCTCATCAACTTTATATCGAAAAATAATTTTCAATTAAAAGTCTTTTATTGTTTAAAACATTGACTGAATGCACAAACAAGGTATTTTAAAAAGAATCAAGTTAGCGAAGAAGAAAGAAATAAGCAGAATAGTTCGGCTATTTAAAAACAGAAATTCTTCAAGATGGTTTTGAAAAATGGATAATTTGTCAATAAAATGTTTCATTTTGTATTAATCAAAGTGAAAGAATTGTTTGCTTTTAATCTCACATGAACCTTAGATTTTTATCTTAGAAGCTTAGCGTAATACAAAGAATTTATTAAATTTAGTTATCATCCAATGAATGCGATAAATCAAATAATTGTAGTTAATTCAAAACACTTGAGGTCATCAAGCCTAGCCTTATTATCTGTAACAAAATGATTCCGATCAACTGGGCAATTAGTTCATTATAATTATGCAATTGTCTTTTGCATATTCACCGAACGAAAACTATTTTTGAAAGAGTTTTTAAGCTTTTATCAATTTAATTGAGTTGTCCGGTACAGAATGGAGACGAGTCGATCTTCGTCTTTCTGAAAGAGGAAAAAGCAAAGCTAACGAGAATGATAACTCAATTTTTCTTAAATTATCATACAGATTTATAGTAAAATCATAAAACTCCTCAAGACAGGCATAAACGAAATTTTTAACTTGTACATAATTTGATCGGCAAAAAGAAGTACAAAAATAAGTAATAATTCATTATTGATAATAGAAATTAATTTTCTTTCGAAGAACGATACTCTTTTGAGACTATAAGAATCTCAGTTTATTAACATCTTAGTGCATATAAAAGTCTTCTTCAGTACAGCTGAACGTCCAGCAATACAAAGGCTCATCCTTATAATCTTTGTATTGGCTGTTGTACGGAGCCGTCGATAAGAGTTTATCAACTCCGAAATTGAGCATATATTAGTAACGATAATAGCTGCACATTTTAATGTAACGCCTCGATAAACGTTGGTTCAACGAACTTCCAAGGAATTGTTCATAATAAAGTTTTATCCAAATGACATAATCTATGAGCGCATTTCAATTGATTGACACAATGACAGTCTAACAAACAAAAGTCTTGCGAAATATCAAATTTTATTCAACGACCTGAAACCGATAATTTATTGCAGCTCATGTAATACGATACAGTTTAGTTTCAACCTTTGAATGCGATTAAGAAAATGTTTCAAATGACTTTCAGAATCGAAAAATGGAGATTATATAAACTCTTACCAGCTTTAGATGATGTTTCACTGTCTCCATGTGCTTTCAAGCTTTTCTGCAAATCTACATAAATTAGCGTGTATGTGTTGATTATACTAAACAGAATCCCGTTGATAAAAAAACTGCCAAGTAAAATCATCCATGCTCGCCAGCCGCCATCGGGAGGTTCATTTGGACAACCAATTCCGTTTTCCAAATTCTTCTCCGCTCCATATTTGTTGTTGCCATTTCGTTCGTTACATGCGTTCTTTTTTGCTTGAATTTGGGGCTCTGAATGTTGGTTGTGACCATTCATCAATAGTAAAATGTTCGCCTCCGTATTTATACTGCCATTGTTTTGAGAATCATTTTCATGCAAATCGTCTGCGTAGGAATGCTTGTTGATGTCGTACATGGCGCTCACCTGGACGCCGTTCAAGTCGGAATTTGAGACCTGCCTACTCTCTACGTTTTCCGCTACAGTCATTTTGAATAGTGTCGCATCAGCTGGCTAATTAACTGCAATTCAACAAGATGGAAAATTAGCAAAGGAATTAGGAAACGCGTAAAATGTTTGATATGCTGTTAGCTCAATGACAAGTATAATTTTATTTTTTAATGAGCGATAAATTACAGATCTGATATGTGCTGATTTGAAAAATCTTTAGCAATAGCTAACTATTTATTAAAGAAGCCTGTTTTAGACAGTTTTACATTCACTTTCATATGCAAGCGATTAAGTACTAAACATATAAATGTGATTTTTCAGTAAGCAGAAGATATATATTTTTTGTTTTAATCGATAACAAGTCATTGCAAAATAAATTTCAACAAAATTTGTTTTAAGGAGTTTTTTTACAAAATTTAAAATTTGATTCAAAACATTTGTATATCATTTTTATAAACTCGTTTTAAACGCAATAAATAAAGTCAAATTTTCTGCTTGGTGAAGTATGGTGAATGTGATACACAAGATTTTATATAGCAATATTTAAAG
>JABFQD010003094.1:0-13865 GCA_022817045.1 Psix sp. ZL-2020 | reverse complement strand
ACATACACGATTTGATTGCTTTACATCTTCATTGAAGACACAAACTATCTGAAAGGTAATATCAAGTCTGCATTAAATTCGAGGTTATTTTTGAAAGAACAATTGATGTGACAGTTGTCGCAACAGATCAAATGTAAACAACCAAAACCTGGAACAAAATAAACGAAAAATTCGCTTTGTTCATTAATAAATAAATGTAAAATTTCAAGTTTCCAACACTATCGTAAATGAATATCAAATAATCAATATTTCGATGAGAATTTTACACAATCTAAATTTCAAAATTAACCACATTTTTGAATTTGATTATAAAATGATATGAAGATAATTGACGACATAAATACGATTCTGGTATTACTTTTAGGTATTTATAAAATCTATAAGCAAATTTCTTTGGCCATAAAAGTATCACACTTTCTACGGAATATCAAACATCACAATCAAATTATGCATACAACCAATAGATACTTTCAACTGGTTGATTATAGCAGACTGCGATTCGGCATATGCAGTAAAAGTTGGTTGTCGCAAAGCCCATCATCATCGGTCATAACTTCTGAAATAATGCGGCAACCATTTGTGCTCAAAGCCGACGTAATTCGTGACTTCACTAAGACCTCAAAGTGCCACGTAATCATAAGGACCGCCCTAGACGAAATATTTGTCTGCCAAATGGCAGTCAAAACTTTGACTTTGAAATTCAAAAATCCCTTAAACTCGCTTTTTCTTTTCTGCATTCAAATAATTCATTATTCATATTCTGTTATGATTCAGTATGTGTCCGCGCACTGAAAATTATATCTCAATAAAAGAATATTTGTTTCAGGGCTAGGGACTTTGCTAGTAGCGTGGTGCGTAGTGGTAGAAGGAGCTCCCGCAAGAACACCAAGAGATGCACTGTTTCGAAGTCCTATGAAATGGGTTAACCCGTGCGGCGTTCAGTTTGATGACTTTCCTTCCGTCGTGGATGTGGTGCAATTACCAGACAAACAGCTGATAAACCAAATACTTTTACAAGCGAAAACAGCACTGGCACATGCAAAACTTTTTGAAAATGTATACGTAAGTTTCAATCAATTTAATTTAACTAAAAACAAGGATACGTTTTAACAAAATCATTTCTGCGAAAAAAAATGTCACTGGTATATAAACTAAATTCATCTTCATCTTCGGATCATTAGACTTTAACGATACCTACGATACCTACATGTCGAACAAGTCAGTCGTTGTGCCCTTTAGTTAACCTTTATCTTTTCATTCTTTACCTTCTCTTTCTGAATTTAAAAGAGCGTGGGAGTCGAAGAATTTAAAAAAGACATCTATGCTCAAGCAAAAGAACACTAAAATTAAATACATTTAAGTTTATGCGTTGTCTAAGAAAGTGGGTACACCAAAGCTTTTATCACCTTAGAACTATGTACTATCTCAAAATACGATAGTATCATACATTTAGATTGTGATACACGCGCAGACAAATAAACACTCGTGTCACTTTTGGAGTTTTTGTTTTTATCGTCATAACATGGTTTTGACGTGAACTGTCTACAAAGTATTTAGTAGATTTTATGCTATTTCAACGATTTTTATAAACCTAATAAAAAGACAATCAAAATAACTAGTTTTTTCCCAAAACTAGTTATTTTCATTTTTTAAATTTCAATTATCCAATTTAATATAATTAATGATTAATAAATTTTGTGCAATTTTTTTTCCAGAAAAATAAAATATAATAAATATACTTTTAGATTATATTAGTATAATCAAAATTTGAAAAAAATGTGTTATTTTTGTTCATAATAAAAAAATATTGCTAAACAATTTGATTTTCGTGTAGAGAATCGTTTATATTCAAGAACATAGTGATTTCGATAAACAGTGTCGGAAGTTATACTCAAACATATAATTCTTCTTACCAACTTTGTAACTTCTTCTGCATACTAAAACGTAGACCGGATATAATACACAGCAGTGCATATTAGCCGGATTCAATACTTCCATTTGTCGGTAACATTAACGTTTATTCCATTAACTATTTTTTGATAATAAGATAAATGAGAAAAATATTTGTTTAGTATTTTTTAATACAAATGATTAACCTTTTTATGATGAAGAAATTGAATGTTGCGTATCAAGTTTATCAAAATTGTTTTTGTTTATTTATATAAAATTTCACAGTTCTGATTCAGACTCGTTTTAATGAAATAATAAGTGCAATAATAAACAACAAATTTTAAATAGATGACAATAAATTACTAGACGCTAATTTTTATTGAGAATTACTTACAATTTCATTAAACAATTGTTTAGTCAAAACCAATGTAGAATGGTCATTTATAACATATAGTTAAATTCGCAAATACGCTTCTTTGTTATCCTTGTGAATTCTTTATATTTTTCGTTTACTGAAGAAATGCGTGAGAGAGAATAACCGTAAAACAAGCCGCCGTTTGGAAATCGCGTCATTGGCAGGAAGTAGGCTGGATTGTAAGTAACTGAGCAGAGAACCGAGGCCGTGCTGAAATCAATCAGTCCCTTTTTCTTAAACAAGCCTTTTCTTTTTTTACTTTTTTTATATATCGGTTCACCGCTTATTAGAAGTTATAACATTTCTGTAAAGTGGCCTCGGGCCAATTGCAAAGACCTAAGTTGACTCACCAAAGATGATTTCGGATGTACATTTTTTGTAATACTCACGTAATTTTTTGTTAATAGTATTTCTATGATTAACGTATATATAAATTTTTGAATTATTAATTAATCACATATCGTTTACTTAAACTCATAAAAAATATATTTGTTAAAAATTAAGCAAATTCAAATAGATATAATCCAAATATTGTTTAGACACAATGATCTTAAAATTTCTTGCTAAACTATTATGTAATGATAAAAACAAAAGAAACGTTACAAATATGTCGTTATTATACAATGGAGAAAAAAATATATTTTCATTCTAAAGTAATATTATTGAAACTTTCTAGAAAGTAATAACAAAAGGATAATGTCAGCAATAAATGCAATATAAGTTAAAGAAATTCCCTTATTTGGCGTATTTTGTTTAATTTTTAATACTAAAATCGACAAGGTGACAAGTCTGTTTCCCAGCGTCGTTTTCTGATACACATCACTTTCATCAAATCTGCTTTTATCTTAAAACTGTTGCTCAATTTAAAACAAAAAATCAATCCTTAATTAGTATCATTTGAAAATTACACTTTTCAATAAGAGAACATATTGTACAAAACATTCTTAGTAAACGAATAGAGAATCATTTTCATATAGATTTGTTAAAATTCAACTTTTTCGAGTCCTGATACTCGTTACACACATTGTAAAGATTTAAAAATTAATACATAATTAGATGTGTTATATATAATAGTATGACAAAAATATAGTTATCTATAATAAAGTTACATATAGCTCCAATTTGTAAACTTGAAGGAGAAAACTCGTTGCAACAAATGAACCTAAACACAATTATATCCAATATCTTAAAATAAAACAGATCGCGTCAAACAAGCGAGTAATTTCAATTATAAGAAAAAGTGTGACATAAAAAGGATGAGTACTGACGCGTTTGATTACGTCCGAACAAACCGTTGAGAAATTAACATCTTTTCCTTTTGTTCTGGAAACGTAGAGTTTAAATAGAGAAAAACCGAGTGTATGACGTAGGGGAAATATTTGCTATCGAGCAATTGCAAAAATAAATTTTACGTGGATAAAAAAAACCAGCGAGCATCACAAATAGTAAGCTCATGACTATTATTTAATGAGCAATTGCTTAGCGGAGAAGTCCCCGCGAATGGACTTTTTCCGCATGCTAATTTGGTTCTCGGTAAACGCGATGATAACGCGAGCTTCTTCTGACGTGAATAAGCGTAACATTAGATACAACAGTACACATCGTTTTCATACCGTGGGAGCAGACTGGATTCTCTGTCTTTTCGGGAATACCGATGAATCCGACTCTGTTACCGAGAATCTACTTGGAAGTCGATCCACACCGAGTATGTGCGTAATTGTCTGCAGCGTTAAAGTATCGTTTACAACAGACGCATCGTTATGAATCATCCACCGGACTCTAGAAGTGTTTTGCGTAACTCGTTTTCAAGCCGGTTCCGGCTGTTGCTTCAAATATATATTTGAACACTTATGCGAAACTAACTCAGGGAACAAATTTTACCGCGCCGTTTTCAGACGTAATCTCAATTACCGCAATGGAATTATTTACTGATTATTATGCAATATAGGATGCTAATGTTTGCCTTGCGTCAGCTCACACGTTATACTCACTCTGATTCACCACCTCGCAACCATTCAGACTTGTTTCATCGTGCTTTCTATAACTATAGATAACTCATTTCGTCCTCCTCGTCTTTCTCTTATACCGTTCCATTATTTCTATTATGTTTAATGACATGACGTATTTTGCAATAATCGATTTTATCGACTCCATTTTCAATGAATATTCTCTTTTTCCATAAAATTGTCGGATAAGTTTCTGATTCATTTAGTGACACATATATGGAAAATTAGAATCATAAAAGGTTAATTAGAGTAATTTCATTGAGTTGTTACAAAATATTACATACTATTTCAAAGTACAACAATGAAGAAGCAAAAGTTTCTTCAATGAGATTAATCGAATTTTCCACTTTGTACAATATTATGAAACAAATTTAGAAGCATATTAATGTAAATATACCTATTTTTGTTTCAGGTAAGGAAAACGTTCAATATAGATTTTGTCGATTTGCACTCAATGTGGAAAAAAAACCATTATGAATTTTTACCATCAGTATTAGATATACCGAAAGAACTTGGTGAAAAACTGAATGATCAATATCTCAAGAAGTTAGAGATACGAATGGTAAGAATTTAAACTATATCTCTCCGAGTAATTGGTAATTACAAACAAAAACACCGCTTGAGTACTTATTCACTGGATATTTGACCAGCGGTCCTTTTTTCAGCTTGACGAAATTTTACTAAACACGTACCAAAACTTGCAAAAATTTGCTGTGGCAATCGAACAAGTGGTGTATGACCAACAAGAACTCGGCTCAGAATTCAAAAATCATTTCAAAGAGACCGAATCACAATTGCGGACGGTAAATATCTTTCAATAATAAACCTCATTTTTTTCATGTTCTGTCTCACTCTTTATTTTAAAACAGAACGCTATCAATTTTTACGCACTCTGCTTCCTTTGAGTCGAGACCAATTTTACAGTGTAAAAATAGACACAATTATAGCTTTCTACTGTCATTATAAAAATCGTCATTTGTCCGCGACGTTAAATAACATTTGATAAAAAACGTGCATACTAGTTTTACGACCTTTCCGCTTAAGAAAGAACTTTACATTTCCAACTGTTGAAAGAATGACTGTGATTTTATTGGCCATTATTTTTATTCTCGCATCTTAATCTATTCCTGATTTTGTTCACTTTCCGACGACCACCGGGAAAAATAGATTTTTTCATCGATCTATGAATTAAATTAATGCGAACAATAAAAGTTGGACAAATGCTACTTTTTGACTTCATCGGATAATTAATTTCACGAAAACTTACGTTAAAATGAAACAGGTATTATGATACAAAAATAGATTGATATTTTTACAGTAACGTGTAAAAAGTGAAGCATGACGAGATTTATTCTTTGATTTATAGTTATTTAGACGGCTTCGAATGATTTGAAACTATCTCGAGTTGAAAAATGAAAAGTATCGCTGACACGTTTCATAACAGTTGTCATAGAAGGTATTAAAAATTGATGGCGTAAAGAATTATAATGATTCGAAATGTACCGTTGAGTTTAGTTTTTGACTTGTAAATTGCAAAATTTGAAGTTTGATATTAATTTGATGTAATTTGTTGTGATTGTAACAGGTTCTGTGCGAAGTGCAGGTGGCATTAGTCGAGAGAGGCGTGGCAATGAGACCAGACGTGAAACGCGAAACGATGCCAGATAATGTACGATTTTCAGAGAAATCCGATACAGGTCGAAATCTGCGCGATTGGTTGATATATCGCGACTACATGAATGGACTAGAGTACGTCATTGATGTATTCACACATTTGATGAACAAGTTGAAAATATGAAAAAGGCCGGGCGGAATCTGGCTCGAAATTTCACGACTCACTACTCATTGATGGAAGACAAGTCCGCGCTGGAGACTGGATTCTTCAGCTTTTTAACGTATAGAAACCAGTGACAAGACTTGGGAATCGTCAAATTGAACGACCTCTGGGAATAAATGTCAAATTGAAGGCTAGATAGCTTAACCGTGAATCAATGTATTTTGATTGACGTTTGATAATTCGCAAAATTAATTTCGCTTTTGTAGTTTAGTAACTGCAAATCGCGTGTCAATTAACTTTTACGGTTATCTGCTACATCCCAACTCATCGCTTCCGTTGACATCAAAATACTCCAAAATCGCGTGTCAAGTTATCTCGCGTTATCATGAAAACCATTGTAAATGTCAATGTAACAATGTTGGACAAAGCATCATTCGGTGCTTTGTTGATTTATTCATCCGCTGGTGGTTCGTTGGTGAAATGAAAGTTTAGTCAAAAGTGTACACTTGAATGTTATTGTATATAAGTATATTGTTGTTATGAGAGAGTGATGGTATGTAATCTCTGAGTTTCGTTGAAACAGGCCGATTTTCGCCAAAGTCGAATTTTTAATTTGTTGTTATATGAGATTGATTTTCGTATGCCAACTAATGTGTCGCGCGTATCGTGAACATACGATCATCCGCGTTCCTTGACAATCACATCGAGCATTGTTTCAATACACCATCGGAGATCGTCCGGATATAAATTTTCGAGCTTATTTTATAAACACTTATATATTCATGAATATATTTTACACGCATAAAAAACGTTGCATTATCTTATTTAAAAAATCGTCTCATGTCAAGAATGGAGCTATTTATTTTCAAAAAACAAATATATTAATTTAAAATAAGCTTGGAATGTAGAAGTTATGAATCTGTTTTAATCTGATTTTTATAAATACCAATTTTCCTCCATATCGATTGCCACTTTTTATACTAGTATTAATTATTATTTTTCTTCTTATTACTTTTTGTTAAATTTGTATACGGCTTTTATATTATTTTGTTTGTATAATGAACTTTTAATCAGTCGCATATTGTTTGAATGTATTTTGAACATAACATATTCCAAACTTATTTTGTTATGAAATTGTCATTTATTGTATAATGGTTTTATCGAAATTGTCAATTTGTATTTATTTTGAAACATCATATTTATAGTTTGGCCATACTTTTATAATTGATTTTCAAAATAAATGTTGAAATCGTGTTCTAGTTTTTCACATGTTACGTGTATTTATATTTATTTATGATAAATTGTAAGCACTTCGAAAACATTCATTCTTGATGTCGAACGTAGACAATCTGACAAAACTACGAAAAACTATTTATTCAGTATTATTTCGCGAAAAACATTTTTTCAATGTCCAAAAAATGTCTGCGATATTATTTATGAAGAAATGCTTTCCGCGACACTAATTATAATTTTGCTATAGTTTTGTCGTATTATTTATTTCATGATACTCTTAATTCAAAACCATCGTTTTTGTAAAATGAAAATAAAGCGTAATTGTAAATTGTACAGCGGTAAATGTACGTGAAGAAGCTTATATTATGCAAATCCCAAACAGTACGCTTTCAGCAAAACGTCCCCGATTTATTATATATTTGCCATAAGTTAGATTCGTGATTGTCGAATAAGTACTTTCAGGTTTAAGTTGATTACGATTGCTCCTGTCTCTGTTAATTTATTGACCAGCGATGTAACCGAAACGTCGCAATTGTATAGTTAAATATACTTATTTATTTAAATAATTTATTTTACTGTGAGAGAAAAAGATCTTACATGATACGTTACGATAGAGCGTTAATATTAAAAGTGTGTAAATGCACGCTACACAAAAGGAAGCTGTAAATACAAGCCAGAAATGCATGATAGGACACTACGACTGGTCACGATGTTCACTTCCGGTCACGTGCCTCATTGCTGCTGCTGCTGTTCGCTTGGTACATTCTTCTTTTAACGAGTTTGACCTTTTAACTCTTTTTTTTTTCTCCATCAAAAATTTACCGTGAACTCAACATTGGACCTGTAAGTTCAGGACTTTTCAAACAATTTATGTACATACAAATTTTGATTTACAGCGTATTTCTCTGTAACATATACTCCATAATCCATGTCATGTAATTAATACCACGTCATGTCGTAGAATGAATACCATATTCCTTTCATTGAACAAGTTGTATTGTGCTTATTCAAATGGATATTATAGTACAAATAATTTATATGTTCAAAATAACTCGGATAAAAATAAAATTATTTAATAAATTATCAGAGGCTGATTAACTTCCTTACTTATTTCTAAGTTAGATTGTGATTGCGATTATCCTATCTTGAACTTATCGTGCTAACGAATACGAAATCCGATATAATGATTGAAGATAAATATGCCTGTCATCGTTCCAATTAGGAAGATGTGGTTACTTTGATATACTATAATAAAAATGTGATATATAATTTTACATTCCATGAATATTCTTAGAGCTTAATGTGGTTTACACCTCTGCATTTAAGTTTATATAGTTGTAAATGATTTATAAATTATATAATATCAATCAATAAATTACGTTTTTAAAAGCAATGCCTTTTTTCTATTTCAACCGCGCTACAAGTTAGCGCAACGATAAAAACTATGCCCGCTGAACATTTTTTTCAAATGACTTTTTAATTTTATAATTACGTCTTAGATCTTCGCAATGATATCGGCTCTCTTTTTACGACGACTGAACAAAAACATTTTCAAATATATTTGGTCAGATTTGCTCCGGAAATAATATCTGTTGAACAAAATTATTACAGAAAAATAGATTTTGTGGAACATAATTGTCTTTGAACAATATTTTTCGCTTCATAAATTAAGACTTGATGCCAGGTTATTTCCGCTGCGATAAAAAGTAATGTTAAACGAAGTAAATCAGAGCTCGATGTAGGTAATTTTTGTTGCGGTTATATGAAATCAATTGTTTACACCAAACTAATTACGACTTCTCAGATTATTACATATTATTTGTTTCTGCACTAAGAAACTCATTACTTCGCACAAACTCAACAAAATCAATCATCAATCATTATTATCCACAAACACCATCTCATTTGGAATATTCAATTTACATCAAACGTCAAAATACAAATAACATTTCATTGCCCCAAAAATGTCCAATTGATTAAATATAAATTTGAACTGTAAATGTTAAAAGAAAAAAATGAACAACTTACTCAAGAAACCAAAGCTTCCTCATATCATTAATTTAACACACTTGAATAACTTCCTCTGAATGTTTCGAAACTAGATATTGTCGCAGATTAAGTAATGAAATCGACATAACACGCATAATCTAAGATAAGTAAGCAAAGATGCAATGCAAATGACCGCTACCGATAGGATCGTATAACAAAGTGAAACACAATGATATTTATTAAATTTTCTTGAAGAGAAATAAATTTGTCATTGACCTGATGTGAAACGAACGTTTTATTACAGTGCTATAATAAAAAATGTTTCATTGACAAGTCAATTAAATTTGTGTATGATTAACAACAAAACAGACAATCGCAAATACATTTAAGTTGTTCATAATAGTTACCACCAACTTTTTTTCCGCTTCATGGACAAGTTCAAATGTTTGAGAGGAAACACGTAAATACATGATCATGGACTCGTTTGCTCTGTCCCGTGCCGCCATGTTTACCCTTACTGTTAGCTCGTTGTCATTTCGCCGGTCGCCAACTTACTTTCTCGTAAGAAAATTGACCTGTCTGTTTAATGACCCGAAGTTCTTTTCCCTCGATTCTCCCCAGTGAGATATGAAGTTCAGCGCCGCCAAGGTGTTAATGTTTTACCTGTTGATTAGCATGGTTAGTATCATACATTTATCACATTTTTATCTGTTTTATTGCACAGATACACTTTTTATTTGTAGAGGTACTTTGAAACTCATTTATTGTTTGTATATCTTTTTCAAAGGTATTATATTGTTCTTGAATAATTTATGCAATGATCACAGTGTTTTTTCAGCTCATAAAGTTTTTTTTAACAAGAATATTTCATGAACAATATTATCTGCCGCTAACTGCGATTCATGATTTCGTACGATATGGTAATTGCAAAATGATTCATTTACGTAGTTTTCCTATTTTGCTCATTAAAGTAAATCTTTTGCGCGAGATTTTCTGATGCTTTGTTGTAGGAAATAATTTATTCTTTCATTGGAAAGTTTATTTAACATCGGAAGTTTTGAAATTTCCTATTATTACATAAAGTACACTTTTCGATAAATTATCAATTATTATAACTATTGTTAAAATGGCTAGTTTTCTTAACCATAATCATATCTTATATACTGAGTAAATATTATATCCCTATAGTAGTCTTGAATTCAGTACTGATAAAAACAACAATTTCTTGATGTGACAATTATAAGTATTAGTAATCGCAATTATTTATGCGAACAAATTTTAAGCAAAAGATTATTACTGATATAAGTTCTTTAAAACTTTAATTTGAAAATGCTAAGAATCATTTATATTCATGTCGAGGTTCATTTAACTTATTAGTAGTCACGTGTACGAACAAGTTATGTGTGCTCATAATGTGTAGTTTATACGATTATAAATTACAAACAGCCAAAATATTGGCTCGAATATCACGTTCAGCGAATTTTTTAGGAAAATATAATATAAAATCCTATACATTATTTTTAACATTTTACACACGAACAATTCATAAACTCATACATACATAACAAATAATTCGTAAACCCTTAGAACTTGTTTAATATTTTTCTTATTATGAGCTTACTTTTATATATACATATATTTATGTTTCAAAATGTTACTAAAATATTAATCATCATACTTTAAAAATGAAATTGATATAGTGTAAATTTACCTAGGAAACAGAATCTTATATTTGCTTCTTTATACGAGTCAACAATATATTTATTGAATTTATTTTTCAATTTTGACATAGATTTTGTTTATCAACTTATACATATAAGCTGATAAAGCATAAAACCAAATCAAACTATATGTACAAAAAATCATAGAATTTCAATTGACTGAATGAAATACTATAAAGCTAAATTGAGCTCTACAAATTTAAACAAATTTAGATAATTAAGTTTTAGAACCAGAAAGTTTCAAAAATTCAATTTCTTAAACATTGGACAGTAAAATAATTTAAAGGTATATTATAATAAACTCGAGTTTATTATAAATAAAATTTTCTCTTAGTTTCCTTTCGAATTTTTTATTGGCATAGTATATACAATTCCACGAGTTTCACTATTATAACTGGATGCCTGTGGGTCCAAGATATCACATAAGGTTCGGTTAGGTATCTTAGCGATGTTTAACTGTAATCATTCTAGGATTAATTACACATCGCAACATAACTTCCGCTGAACTGCACATCACTAGGTACCGTTCAGACAGTATTGATTAGTGTCCAGACAGAATTATTGTCAAGATAAAAGAATAGTTGTTATGTTTCTAAATTAAACAAAAATTGAACAAGTTTTTTTGTACTTAATCATACGTAAAATATTTTGAACTTATTAATAATATAGAGACGTATTAATACTGTGTAAGTCATTGTATTAAGAAGTGTACTATAAATACCTTATCCTCGAGACAGAAATATGATTGTCTTCACGACTATATCTACAGATGTCAGAGAATATTATTAACGCAGCTATCTATGATTGCCGTAGTATCCATTGATTAACAAAACAAATGCATCACTTATTTTTAGTTTTTTTTTTTATATTATAAGATTTCAAATTAATACGACATTTAGAATAATTATCAAATCTGATAATCTTTTTTGACACTACGGGTAAGATCTCAATTTTAGGTATCTTTGTCAGACAATTGTTTTCTGTTTAACCTGCTTTCTCTTTTACCTATTAACCAATAGTACGTTTTATAAGTAAAACTGTAGATTAAAGTATCATTAAAACTTTATTCTCGCAAAAATGTATTTTAGGTAGTTTAAAAAACTACCACACTATACTAAGAGAAAAGAAATTTACAAAATTACTATTTTTAATGATTAAATGAAAAATTCTAATGAAAAATTTTGTTTGAATAAAATAGTGATTTTTTAACTTTTACATTTCGTTTTGGCAACATTAAATCGTTACTTTCAGTAATTGGGTTATATAAAATATTTTGATTTTAAAATGACCATTAATATGCGCCACAGATCATCAAAAATAAGCTTAGTTCATTTCATCGGAAGTGTAAACTTAACAAGCTTAATGGGTTTATTTAATTAAAATTAATTTATTAATTAATCAGTTTCATTTTTTACGAACAAAAAATTATGGGAACTAAAGATACAATTTTTTTCAATATGCACATCTTTAAAAAAAACTTCGGCGTTGTAAGAGATATTATTAAACATTTTAATTGAATCAATATCTACAAAACTAACTCACGTGTTACCTTTTTTGCATAAATTTACAAGAATTTATTATAATAATATGCAATCCCAATTGTAATTTTGTTATTAAAGTTGTTTCTTACGCAATAACAATAAGTAACGCACATTCATTGATCTGAAATTTTCTTTAAGCTTTTATTTTACATGAAGGTTTAGATACTTTTAAAGTTTAGTAACTTATTACTACAATATTGTAGGCATAACAAACTTCTTTACAATCATCGTTCCAACAACTATTTATATATTGAAAGTAAATCACGGATTTAATTTACTTCAAAATACGAAGCATTTACTTTTTTAGTGAAATATGCAACTATTTAATTATTTTTTCCTGCTTCCAATTTTCATATAAATTTTTATTGAATTTCTTAAGCAATATGCAATGTTCTAACGATTGTAATTTGCACAAAATTGTAGTAATTTTTTCTATTACAAAAGAGGTAAATATTTGTTGTTTAACAGAAAATCATTACTTTACGTGTATGTTGAACTAATCTCTATTTATAATTTACTTAATCAAGACTAAAAAGCTATGCAATTTAATGTAAATTAATAGTATTAAGAATTAAAAAAGCAGCTACAAAATCTGTGTAAATTATTATTTATAAACGCACTTATTTTACATGTTAAAATTTACACCAAAAAAATTGATTCTAAATACAATTTAAGGATTTTCTGAAATTAAATTTATAGAAATACACTTTAAACCTGTATTAATTTGAAAAATATATGTATATTACACGTTTTAAATTTGCAGGGCTAAAACAAGCTATTTCGAAAGAAGGTATTTTGATATCATTTTCGTAGCATTATGATTTGACGATACTGGATTCAAAATTGTCAAGTGTTCAAAAATTATTATTTCCTTTTTTAAACGAATTTTAAATTCAACAAATTAAAATGAAGTTCATAAAATCTTACATAAAAAATGTATTATTATGAAAACTTATTAAATTTCGTTCCTTTAAAAATACTGTTAATGTATTTATTGGATATAAATTAAAGGCGTCACCAATTTCTTTCACGAAGAAACTTTTTTGGGAAAAAGAAGATTCAAACATGTTATGGTGGTCCAAAAATAAGATATGCGTACCATTGATATAAATAATGAAGTCAATTTTCTATAACAAGCAATTGTTCGAATTCCTCTAATTAAAATCTGAATAGTAAACTTTTCAGAAAAAAGATCAGTCCACAACAATAATATAACATTAAACTATTCTGAATTGTTTTTTAATCTTATTAATTTGTTGTACTTTATTTCATAAACTTTTTTAAAACTTTGAA
>JABFQD010003093.1:0-13867 GCA_022817045.1 Psix sp. ZL-2020 | reverse complement strand
ATAAGATTTTAAATAGTTCAAATATTAGATATTTTTAACTAAAATTTGTTTTTATTTTTATAGGACAGGCACAGCTGGCAGCGACTATTCTTTGCCAGAAAGGAGAGTTGGTTCATTACAGTACAAAAAACGCATGACACATCAGACATCCACTTTATCTGAGGATATAAGATATCAATATAATAGCAGCAATGAAAGTATCAGCTCGAAATCGGTATATCATGTACCTAAACACAAAATCAAAATGTTGAATAATTCCCATCCTGGGAATACCAGTAGCAGTACAATTCCTGAAGGCACGAAGGAGCTTCGAATGGTGCAGAAACCAATCAACGGACAAAAATTCCACGATGACCGACTTATATTGGTTTCCTCAAAGCGCGTGCCGTTTCTTGTATTTTCTTTGCTTCCTTATAACAAAAGTCAACGTACTGCTAGGTAAAAATAATTCATGCGTTTCAGCCATGAAAACTGAAATTAAATTAACCGAATTCATCCGAGAGTTGTTTTCATTTTCTTTTCTTTCAAATACGTAATTGGTGTAAGAAATTAGAAACAAATTTGTATTCGTTTTAATTATTTCATATTAAATTATCATTTATTTACAGTGGCAGTAACTTTAGATCCGAACTACGTAAAGATACGATTCGTAGAAAAAATGTATCTGGACAAAGACCACTTTCAGCAATAAACGATAATTTGGATTTATTTGGACTGCTGGGTATAGAACGAGCTAAAGATGGACAGGTAATTTGATATTTATGTATCTTTTACTGCATCTAATTTTAATCGTTCGAAAATGATGAATTATTGTATTTGCTTCAACAGGAAATATCTTATGGGTCATTGTTGACACCGTCAAACATATTCCAAAGGGAGAAAAAGGTGTATCCTCATGATGAATCATTGGAAGTTATTCAGCCAAATAAACACCACGTTTCAAGGTACACGACATTAAGTTTTATTTATGTTGATGTCATTAAACTTCACTGTGTTCATTAACTGTGTCCGTTTTTCGCTTAACATTCTCATTAACAATTCGATTACAGGACAAAAACAATAACGTGGAACTTGGATCATAATAAATGGTAAAAGTTGTGATATCTTTTGAAGTATTAGTAGTTGGATGTCTTGGTACTTGTTGTCTCAAATTTCTGTAGACTTGGTTTTTCTATTGCTGATGAAATTACGTTGAACCTGTAGAATCGAATGGTTTCACATTTTAAAACCTAGATTAAATGACCAATTATTTCTGAATTTTTTCCATTCCTTTCCTTCAATTCAAATTTGAATTGAAAAGTTTAAATAAAAATGTTTTAAAAAATAAAATTTTAGTAATAAACAATAAAAAACAATTTAACCAAATTTATTAAATAAATGTGTACAATGTTTACATTAATACGTTCATAAAAGAAAATATGTCATAATTCAATTCGGCATTTATATATTACGAATATTTTTTAACACATTTATGCGATGGTGTTAAATTTCTCTCACATTAACATACACATGCTTCTTCTTCTCTGTTCATTATCATCATGAATGTTTGAGTTTGCACAATAAAAAATGTGAAAATTGCAAATTTTATGTGCATAATTACAACTATTGTCAAAGTATTAAAAATAATAATTTAATTTTATTTTCAGGTGTTTTTCATACGATACAAATGCAATCCGTATGATACATGCCACAGAGTCACCGCCACTACCTATGTCAACAGATTCTAAAAGTACCTGGCTTTATCATTATGAAACATAGATGATTTATTATTTACGTCTGATATTAACATTCTAACATGATTTTTTTAGTTCACGAATGGGAAGATCCTTACTTACATTACAATCCAAACTTACTCGATGATCCAGAACTTATTGCAGGAAAGCACCGTACTTTGTTAACTTTTACATCATATATGGTAATGTATCACCAAATGTATAGATATATTGATTAAAATAGATTTTTCTATATTGATTTATCTTTTCAGGCTTCAGTTATCGATTACGTTCGGCCGTCTGATCTTAAGAAAGAACTTAACGATAAGTTTAAGGAAAAATTCCCGCACATTCAACTTACATTAAGTAAACTCAGAAGGTTAATATTAAGAATAGTACAAATACAAAGTCTATTGATTTAAATGTGATTTGATTAAACGACTTTCGTTTTGCAGCCTGAAACGAGAGATGCGTAAAATTGCAAAGGTAGATCACGGAATTGATCTTGTCACCGTAGCGATGGCATATGTGTACTTCGAAAAACTTATTCTTCGAAATATAGTAACAAAACAGACACGAAAGTTATGTGCTGGCGCGTGCTTATTATTAGCAGCTAAATTAAATGATGTAAAAGGAGATGTCTTAAAAACTTTTATTGAGGTGAGACAATGCAATGTTTAATTTCAAGTTTGTTTACATTTATGCAACATATACGGTCACATAAAATTTTGTTATAACAAAATATAAATTTATAGTAACAAGTATTATGACCATTAAAAAATTATAATCTATTTCATTTTAATTAAATATATGTAATTTCGTTTTCAGAGAATAGAAACTGTATTCCGCTTGAGCCGGAAAGAACTGGTAACATCAGAATTCGCCGTTTTAGTTGCGTTAGAATTTGGTTTGCATCTTCCTACTTGGGAGATATTTCCTCATTATCAACGCCTGATATACGAATCCTGACCGATCGTTTCATATTTAATCGCAAGATATATGTATTTTTTATTTAAAAAAAAGTTTTTAATGGTAATTTATTGTTTTATGTTTGAAATAAATATTTATTCTTTTAAACAAATATATATAATATATACCTTAGATTCGGATAAACCTATTGCTATGAACACAGACAAATTTAATCAAAACATGTATACAACATGAACAATTTTGAAATTGCATATGTGCAATTACAGTTGCTACTATGAATTTGATGACGTATCAATAAACAGATATTTTAAGTATCTTAAATCATTTTTCATCGGAATTATTTATTTAAAATAAAGTATTCAGCTCAAATTGAAACGTTAACTTGCTGTTAATAAATTTGTAGAATTTATGGATATTCTGTTTGATAAACAGACCGGTCGATAGGATAAAATTGTTTTATGTACTTTTTAGATAAAAAGAGTTAGAAAATGAAATGAGGGAAAGAATGATGATGCTGATTTATTTAAGCATACAATAAAGTTATTGTTTTTATGTAGTCATAAAAAATATACATAAAGAATTGAAAAATTATTATTTTTGTATGAATACACCAATTTGTGCACAAGTTTTTTTATAAAATAATGAAAATATCACAGTTGAATTCAATGCTTGCTTTTGATTCAGAATATTATTCTATAAAATTTAATTCAATTAACCTCCTAAAAATTGCAATAATTTATCTTGTTTAATATTGAATAAAATGATAAATATGATGTTACTTGTCACTAAGATAAATGTAGCTTTGTGAAATTTTACCAATACTTTATAAGTGAATTCGTTTTTATTGTAAAACGTAAAATTGTTTTAATTGAAAAATATTTTGATCATTTACAGTAGACAATATTTATGAATTTCGTAATAAAATATATTTCAAATACAAATAGAACAATAAGTTTATTGGTTTAAAAATATTACTGTGTACTTAAATAAATCACAAATCTGTGGAATCATTTTAAAATGGCTATTGATGTCAATATAATAAGATGTTTATATGCAAAAATATATTCTATATAGACCTTTATTGAGTACCAACTTTTTTTTGGTATTCATGCTGAAGTAAGTCTTCGAATAAAATGGATCTAGCAAACTGCGATGTATAAAGAAATTTTATACAGTTTTGCACAGATAAATGATAAATGTTTACGAATGGTCATTTAAAATGACTACATCATATGTTTTGTATGTAATAGATTAGAGTAATAAAACATATTAGCAATGAAATTTTAGTCGTACTAAATTTTGTTGAATATTTTACTATTAAATTATATCCCACATAGCATATAAAAACTGATTTTTAGTTTTAACAAGTCATTATTTTAATTAATTATAATTTAAAATAGTACTGAAGAAATTTACATTTTTAATTAAAAAAAAGTATAAAAAACAAGAATGTTATTTTCAAAATGTATTGATTTTTTATTTTTATTACTTTCGTTTAACATGAAAGCGAGTGATTTCCAGTTTGAAGTTGCGCCTTAAAATAGAGGACCATTTATACAAGTCTGACTATCAAGCATATATAATATGGCTTACAGAAGAAAGTGTTTCAGACTCATTGTTCGAGCCGTATTTAAGAGTCTGCAAGGATTTTGAGGATTTCACGAATAATCTTCAAAGTTGTAATCTTTTAATATCGGGAGTTCATTCGTAGTTTCTCTTCTTTCATTCCATTTTGTTATGAAATGGATAACAAAAAATATATAGTGTTCTTATTAATTATAAATTTGGAACTATGTCTTTGCATCTCAACAAAGGATTCAAATGTTTTCCGTAAGTTAACTGATTTTTGAATTAAAGTAGAAACTAAAATGAACAATCAAAATATTCTTCACTCATCTGACATTTTTCTATTAATATTAACATGTAAAATATATACGTTACGAAAATCGGAAAATTATATATATTATATCTATGAAGAAATACAAGTGTTATTGACAAAAATTCTATTAATTTCAAAAAATATTTGTATATAATAAAATAAAAACCCAAAGCTATGTAATCTAAATATGTCAAAAATTTCGCCAATTTGAAGTCAAATACCTTTCCCAAAGTATTTTACATCACTGTGATTACATAATCTCTACCTAAATTGAACAAATAAATTTATGGTAAAATAATTTATCAAAACAGCTTAAATTTGTTTCTATTATTAAACAACTAAAAACCCATTTGAAGAACAACATCTCTATAACACCTTCTAGTAATAACAATTATTTAATGCTGCCATTCATCGAGTGAAAACATGTGCGAAACGTAGTACGGGAAGAGTAATTCATTTTAACTTGTACGACAGATAACAGACTGAATATACAAGGATTAGCCAGAAAAATGAGTTTTTTATACTACTACGTTTTGTTTTGTTGCACAATAACCGGAGAAGTATCTTGGGTGTCTCATGGTGCATTTCAACAAAGATTATCCTCATTTAAACTTCACTGTTACTGCATAGTTCTACTGCAGTTTAGTACGAGTTTTAGAAAGTCATTGAACTCATATGGCATCAGATGTAGTTTAACGCAGGTTAGGTTATACTCAGAAATATATCCTGGGAAATTTCAATAAAACAAGATAAACTTTAACAGGAGAAGTAGCATACAGAGTGAAGAATGTTTTTAACAAAATAAAATGAATTTCAAATACCTGCGGTAATTTCAAATAGACTGTATAGTTAAGTAATAATAATAATAATATAAAAACAATAAGAATATAATAATCTTACTATGATCTATACCTAAATTATTTAACTACAATTAAGTTTTTCTATGAAAAAAATGTAGTACAATATAGAAATATATTAAAGTGTTTATCTTCATATATATTTATACCAGAAAATTCTGTAATTAGTTACATAATTTAATAAACAATTATCGTACTAAGTCACTTTAAGATCTAAAGGCGTGATGCAGATTGTATCCTGCCAGCGTTTCAATATCTTAGAAACACTACTTTCAAATTAATGCAATCAATTTCTAAAAATATGAAAAAAATTCACCCGAGAATTCTGTCTAATTTACATATAATTCACTTGGATGAAAAAGTAAGGTTAATTATTTTAAAAAAGTTTGCGCTTTGAAATAACAATGTTAATAAGCCACTAATATAAATTTCTTCAACCATAAACAATTAGCCATTAAATAATAAAGAATTCATTTCTCTTATTAGACAAGAAAATTACAATAACAATAACCGCATGAAAGCTAATTTGGATATTGTGGTGCGGCAGCTTTACAGCAGAGTTGAATGAAAAGAAACGAATTATATTTTTAGCTCACCGTCGGTAAAATTCAGAACCATGATCGAATGTAATTGGCTTTCAAAATAGCACCAAAAACTGCGGAAAATCGTTGTCATTCAAATTCGCAAGCAAAATTCTTTTGAATCGGCATCGAAATGTCTCTTCGCGCAGCAGTTTCGAATTCGAATTGCCCTAACAAAGCTTGCACAATATTTTCGTCAATTTTTCTCTCATGCTGGTCTGAATTTCTCCCTGTAGTTGTCGAATTCATTCACATCGTAAATTAATTTTACCGATCGATAATAAATTATTTATCGTTCGCTTTGCATTCATTAATTATCTTTCGTTAGATATAATTTGCTTTGGTAGATAACCAACGATTTGAGAAATAGTTTTGAACTTGTGAAAATGATCGATAACATTTCCACTCGCAAGTTCGAAGACGTCCATTGTCCGAAGTTACTAATTTCCCATCAAATATACTTTTCGAGAGGTAAAATCCACAGAAATTTGAACATGCTGGTTTGCCGTATGAAAATATTAAGAACTTGAAAGTGACCTCTAAGTAGTGGTGTAAGAGACTTTGATGTATGAAACTCGCAGTCTGGATCAAAGTTTTAATGAACGCGCATTTATCAGCGAAGCATTTTCCTAGATAATCAAAATAAAATATTTCCAGCTGCAAACTAATGTCGAAGCAGACCAATTCGTCTTGGAAGAAATGAAAACAGAATCCATTCTTCTTATAAGATTACGTTAACTAAAATCACAAATTAGCATTTTCTAACCTCTAAAACTTTGTCATTTATAACCTGCATTTTAAAATGAAATCATAAGACATTATATTAACAACGAATATTCGCAAGAATAATACGTTCCGACCAAGATATATAACGCAAGCTTATTGAAATTTAGTCGGATTTTTGATCTACCGAAGTTGTTGAACTTCATGATTCAAAATACTTATCAAAGTTACTTTGAATTATCCGTCAGTACAGGATAAGATGAAAACTTCGGATGCACAAAATTTCTATTTTTAAAACTTTAATACTACATAAAACCAAATTGTTTTAACCAATATCTGGAATTTAATCAAAACAAAGGTATCAAATTAATACCCATAATTGTATGGTTTTTGTTATCTGCACAAGAATCGTTTGACATTTCTTCGTTATTACGCGAGTTGAAAATTTATGAAGTTGTTGTTTGTACTCAGAATTCCTAAAGGAAAATCATAAAAATGTGATCAACAGCTCTCGAAGATCCTTAGTGGTTTAGAAACGTTACACGTGCACTACATAATTCATCGACACGCTCTCAGTATTATAAGAACATAACCTCGCTACAACACAAGGCACAGCTAGAACAAATAACAATATCTTTTAAAACGACACTTAGGAGTTTAACAATGAAAACCGATGAAAAAAGGAAGAGTTGCGAGAACACACGCAATATTTCTGAAAACAATTTCATATTCATTCTTTTGTACTTCAACTTTATTATAAACGAAATTATTATATTCTGTTATCGTCTTTTTAATTATCAGAAATATGATTTTAATGTATTTTCACTCAGATTCTCTAGAGTATATAATGAAATTCATTTCATATGGAAAAGAGTTATCTCTATTTGACATTTGTGTAAATTTTATGTAAAACGTGTTAAATATCACATTCATCAAAACGGCAATAATTTATAATATATAAGACATAATCTGTTGTATTATTTATGCACTCTGCTGTGCTATCGCAAATTAAATTTTTAAAACTTTGATTATCGGAAGAATTTGAATAGGTTTATAAAACATCTAGTATGTCAATAAATTTTGCGTTTATAATGTACCCATTGTGCTACGTATTTTATATGATTGAATGGTAGTAGCGTTATATCACATAAATTATGAAACGCTAAAGATAGTACGATTAAAGTAAACTTTTGGAGTTACACCAATATTAAAACTAACAACTTTGTTTAAGAGACAACTAAATTTTAGTTTTTTCCCTGTGATTAATATTATCTTTGTAAGACCATTTAGAACAAAACAGAAAGTTGCATTTAAAATAATATAACTTGAAAATAAACTACTGTTCCGCATAAAAAATTAATAAAAGTGATTTTTCACTCGAGGTGAATAAACGTAACTGAATTGTAGACGAAGGTTGTGACTTTCGAATGGTGTAACATATAAAATTCTTCAATTTCATGATGGCATTACTTTGCAATACTTTAATTTGAATTAAATTTATGTACCTTGCTACCAAGAAATGTAAGAAGATTTATTTCCTTAAGAAGGCTATAAGTTGAACAGAATTTCTTTTGATCTAATGAACTCGTTTCTCAACATTTAAAATAAAACGCCTTTTTATTAAATATTATTTTATTTTTAACCATCAACTTAATTCATACATTGCTTTTTTTTCAAAATATATATATGCAAAATTCAATGATAATTGAACTGAATTTAAAAAAATCAGTTGATTCAATTATTGTATCTAGGACTAATTTTAAATGAATATTTCAGCGAAATTTTACAGAAGCTGCATTTTATAAATCATAACAATGAATGGAACGCAACAAAAAAGGATTAATAACTGAGCGTGATACGTACAAAGAATGATTTTAATAGAGAGCAAAGACGCAAGCTTGAAAGTACTATCATAAAATGAAAATTATACCTCACTGAATGTGATGAAATCTAGCTGCGTATATAGACTAGAAGTTCGTCAAGTTAAATTGGTTTCTGACAAAAGTGGAATAAAAATCGAACTCTAAATGAAGCGGTCCACACTTAGTGAGAACTTTAGCGGATAATTGATTGTCCACATTTATAGATAGAAATAAAATTTAAAATCATGCATACGAAGCTAATCATTATGATCTTTGGTTTCAAAAAGTTTTTAGCTCTAGATGGCAGTGTCAACGTAACAGACGTTTCATTTATACGCACAAAACTATTAAGTTCGTCTATGCTTCTTATTTAAAGATATTTGACTTTCGCGTTGATAGTATAGATAAGATCTTCTGCAAATCAAAAGTTAATGTCATCCTCATACGGAAGTTCTAACTTATAGTTGCTTCCTTAACATAAATGTTAAGCAGACTTGAGTTTGTAAAGTTTTCGACAGACAAAATGAAAATGTTCCAGACAACATATGAATTGAAGTTCTTTAAGAAGTGAGTGAAGAAAAAAATCCAACTCTGTATCAAAGAGCGTAGCGCGAACAAGAGAAGCTATTCTCCCTTGAGAGAAGACGTTGACCAAGTGGATCCGTAATAATGCCAGTCTAATGTCAGATCTGCGTAATTACTCTGCCTGTCTGTATGCGACAACTTCTATAGCAGTGCAATCAAAATAACGATATAACAAACGGATTATAATAAAGGCAAATCCTGGTATTTAAATTATATATACGAAGAAGAAATTACGGTAATAGTAATATTAAAAAATAATTAACCTATTTCATATATATGAATGATTTTAGAAGATACAATAAATTCATGAAGTAATTTTACGTAATATATATAGTAACAGATACCTTAATTTTAAGATTAAACACATTTACAGTTCAGAATATAATATTAATATGAATAATTATTATACTTTTAATAATTAGAATGTAAGAAGCTGAAGTGTTTAATTTGTGAATAT
Organism: Psix sp. ZL-2020; assembly: GCA_022817045.1. Classification (NCBI taxonomy): domain Eukaryota; kingdom Metazoa; phylum Arthropoda; class Insecta; order Hymenoptera; family Scelionidae; genus Psix; species Psix sp. ZL-2020. Next base: position 4,281 of record JABFQD010003093.1, on the reverse strand, counting down.
TATATTTCTATTAATTTATCAATATTTTTATGAAAAGATGAAGATTGTAAAACTTTTTTTTACAATGACCGGAAAAAAATATTAAAATAAAATGTAACAAATTTTAAATTTTCGTAAAAATTGAAAAAATGCTAATTGAGTCACTAGATAAGTGAGCATTATTATTATTTTCGATTATTTATGGTTGTAGTAGTCTATTAATTTAAATTATAAAAATATTGTAATGTAGATTATATATGCGATAAATCAAAACGGAAATCAACTAAAATTATTTTCATTGCAAGTAACTCAGTTTATAATGAATATGTTTTGTTTATGATACCTAGTGATAGTTGCTTCTATTGCTTCTTCTATATGGCTTTCTTTGAAACTTGATTCATTTCCTTGATTAGTTTCAGAACCACTGCCGTGCGAACTTTGTGAACTGTGAGGACTTGAAACATGGTAATGGCGTTTCTTCAATGGTAAACGTTGTTCATTTGGAGTTGAAGTTGAATTAGTGCTTGTATTACTTGTCGAATCAGTATTTAGCAGAGCTTTTTCTTTTTTAGGTCTACGTTTAAGTTTTTGATCTTCTCCAACGTTTGCTTCGGTGTTCCCTTTTTTCTTTTTCGTAATTTTCTTCATGCGGAATATTTGAGGCAATTCAGCTGAAGAAGAAGCGGTGCCATTTTTTCCTAATGTGCAATACTTTGCGAATTCTTCAATTAGTTTATCTAGTTCTTGAATAATGCCTGGATTTATTTTAACAGGTGTTTTAGGAGGTCCTATCAGTTTTCTACGATGTTTGTGATGGTGTTTATGATGATGGTGATGATTATGGCATGTTCCCGATACCATTTTGTCAACTTTGAGATTCTCTGTTTGCTCCAATTTAGAATTGCTTACATAAAGAGAAGTGATTGGGTGCGTGCCTATAAAAGATTCAAAATTTACTTATAAATACGAGAAACAAATAATTATAATGAAAATAAAAACTAAATTTCACTCACTTGTTGCATTAACATCGACACTTGTTGACGTCTTCTTATTGCCTTTATTTTCTTTTAGGACTCTTCTTGAAACAGGTACTGCTGTTTTTTTCACCGAACATACTTTTTTACAAGAAATCGCAGTTTCCCCTCTATTTTCTTTGGGAACTCGCTTGTTATTTCCTACAGTTTTGTCAGCTACAACATTTTTCACGTCTACATTTTTTTGAGATATTTTGCTAACAGTCTTTTCTGTCTCTTTTTTAAGAACAGTTTGTCTTTCTGGTCTCGTTTTGTACATCTTTTCATCATTTTTAGTTACTACTTTTCCACGCTTTTCTGATAATGATTTGTTTATGCATTTTCTCCTTGTGGAGGTTACCTTTTCCTCAACCTCCTCAACTTTTTTCACAGGTTTTATTGGTTCTGGCACTTTCTTTTGCATAGTCTTCTTCATTTTACTGCCTTTCAAACCTTTATCTTCAATTTCTTTTACAGAAACTTCTTTCTTTTGTACGGTTGCAACACATTTGCGTTGGTTGGTTTTCGGTTTTTCTGACTCCTTTGAAACCTTAGTTTCGCCTTTTTCAATTTTTTCTATTTTTGCCACAATCTCGGGTTTCATTTTAGGCCTACCTGGTCCTCGTGGTTGAGTAGACACAGTTTTTGCCGGCCGTCCAGGTTTTCTTTTCGGCGGATAAAGAACTCTATCCACATTAACTACAGGTTTTGGTGGTGCTGCCTGTGTCGGAGACTGTACATTTGTTAAAGGACTAACAGGACTCGCATTCAAATGCAAAGGGCTGTTGTTCACAGACTGGATACCTGAATCAGGAGACACGTTTGATGCACACGCGTATTCTGATTCATTAAGTTTTTTTACTAGTTTGCTGCGCTTCTTACGCGTTTCAGAAAGTAGCGCAGTCTTTTCGACGAATTGCTGGAGCAATGAAGAACTGTAAACAGGAACTGGATTTTGGTTGGCGGTGTCACTAGAATCAGAATCGGCTCCCAGTGACATACGTTCAATAGCCTTTGATACTAAACGACCACTTTCTGAATCTTCAAAACCGTCAAATGGCGCATCCTCATTGTCTTGGTCTGGCAAAATTGCTGCTAAGTCTTCTTGATTTATTTCTTGAAGAGGTTGTTGTTGTAGTTGGCTTTGCTGTTGAGACATTTGCTGACTGGATCGACTGTTTGATGTGTCAGAGTCATCAGCACTGCATTCAGAAATCTAAACACATATTTAATTTTATATAAAGTTTAATTATTATTTATTAATTATTAATATTTAAACAATTTAGTCTTAAGTCAAAAAATATAGGATCAAAAATTATTGTTTGATATGAATTAGAAGAAATCTTGCTCTCAATATTCATTTTATTTTTGTTTGCCTTAAAGTACTTTTTTTTTTACTTTTGCTGAAGATATAATCTCCATAAACATAGTATTTATTATTGCTTTAATACGAACTTGAATAAAGCGATAAATTATTCATGAGTAATATTATGAAAAAATAAATAAATCAAAAATAAAACTAAAAAAAGTTTCGAAATTCAGTATTTTCATTGCTAAACAATGTCATACGGAGAATGAATGCTAAATATTAATTACTGCTGATTTCTAATAGTTGTTCTCATGAAATATAATTTCATAGTATTATAAATAATAAAAATTATTATTAATATGGAATGGAAAAAGATTCGATAAGAAATTTGAATAAAAGTTACATTTTTATAATTAAATTTGGCTCGTTTGAATCAAAAATAGAAACCCTATTTTGTATTATTTTAATTTTAAAATTTATAGTTTATGTGCATTTTAATTCGAAAATAAAAATAAAATTGTATTGTGTAAATTGCTTTAAAAATTATAATTTTTCATAATGTGTCATATTATGAAAGATATATAAAACAAAATTCCAATTGAAAAAAAAAAAAAAAAAAACTAGAAGATATATATTCAAATATGTAAATTATATGTACATAACGAATAGCAAATTGTTAATTTACCTTGTTAACTCTGTTAGTTTTTGTTTTTTTCGGAATAATTTTTTTATTTTTATCAATTTTTGGCTTTTCAATTTCTTCTTTTTTAGCTGGAGCTTTCATAGCAATCTTTAACTTCAATGATCCCTAAAAATAAAAGCGATAATAATATCAATTCTATCGAATACAATTACTGAAGCTAATTTTAGTAAATAAACTAAAATGAAATATAGTTTAATTTTTTTTCATATGCAATTTATCAACAAGATTTTACTATGAAAATATAACTTAAAAAAAATACAATATTGAATATATATATATATATGAAAAAGCACCTGTTCAAAATTAGTTTCTCTAATTGAAAATGTTTGTTCACTGTGTTCTGATGTGCAATCAGAATTGGATTCAGAATCCTCTTCTTCGCTGCTTTCATCATCAGATTCGGAATTTGAATCTGAGTATGAGCAGCTTCCTTCTGATCCACCTGAACTTTCATCATCGGAGTCAGATTCTTCATCTGAATCTGAATTCGTTCCTGTAATTTTTTTAAATTAAATTAATTGTATGTATTTTCTTTTGATATAATAAATATAATATATAATAAATAGTATAATAAATAATAAATAGATGTAATAAATAGTAAAAGTAATATTAATAGTAAAAACAATAATAATCGGTACCATTTTGACCATGGTTGGGATCCCAGCTACCACCACCTTTTATAGCATCCATATCTACAGTAGATGGCAATTCTCTCTCATGTTCGCCATCGTTTTCATCCCAATCCCAATTTTGGAGTTCCAAATCCGATGGATGGTGGATAACAGCATTCCACCCTGAGTCACCTGACATCTTTCAATTTATCTCATATCTACCACCTTGGTAAACAATGTCATTCATCGTTAAGCTTTACACTCATTGAAGTTTTACTCAATGAGAAAACATCATCATACGTAATATACGTATACTTTTATGTCCAAAGCAAATATTCAATAAACTCCAAATTGAGTTTCTGGATTGTTGACTTAACGGCTATGGAAAGAAACAGTCTCTTCACACACCAGAACTATATGTTTTCGGTTCGACAATATTTTTAATAAATTCCTCACGTTGTCCTCACTGGAACATTAATTAATAACATTTTATTAAACGAATTTTTTTTTGTGATTTTAAGATATTATTTATTACAATCTTCAATGGATTTTTGATTTTTATATATAATAATTATATGTGGTTAATAATTATATATATTATTACATGTGGTTATCATTTTCTGAATGCAAATTATTTAAATAAATATTTAAATATAGATTTCCATA
>JABFQD010003092.1:0-13869 GCA_022817045.1 Psix sp. ZL-2020 | reverse complement strand
CAAAATATAATTATACTCATGGTTTAATTAATATTATTATCCAGTACATTGTTAACTCGTATTTGCAGATCATTGAATTGTATACGCTAATTTTTATCGGTCTTACAACACACACTGTATAAACAGTTAATTACAATAAATTAGTGGCTCTTTACTTCCTCTGAAATCTGGTTGGATAACTGAATAACATTTTGTCCATAAATTTCAATCACAAATTTCGTTTGTTTCTACTAAATATTTCTTTTTGTCTTTGTTTTCACAACAACAACAGCAATGTCGTTGTTTTTACTATTGAAGCTATTAAATATGAATACCCTTATCCAGAATAAATCACAAGTAAAAAAGATCAATTTAACAGGTGCTTCAGAAACTGTAATTTTTTTTTTCTAATTACTTATAATATTACTGTTGATTTTACAAATTTGGTCAAAAGAAATAACAGTCGTTGGATCGATAGCAAACATATCTGTGAGATATTAATACTCTTTACTTTTCATTGCAGTAAAATTTGATATTATAAAGTACTGCTTTTTCAGTCACTGGACAATTTCGCTTCAGACAAAACGTCAATTTTTCATTTGATCCTTTGAAGATGTATTAATTCTGTCAACAATATTTTGTATTAATTAAGCGCATATTTTAAGTCATTGTTGAATATTTTAATTAATCAGTTTCAGAAACATTAAGAAATTAATCTTTATTTTTTTAACTATACTTACTGATAATAAACTTATAAAGGTATCATTTTATATCAATAGATATATATTATTGACATGCCATACTAATCTGTATAATATAATATATTATGTATTCTCTAAAAATCCTATATTAAGCAGAGTCAGATTTATCAGATCCAGCGTCTAATTAACGATGTCAATTATTTCATATAAGTAAATATTTTTGAAGTTAATTTCGTCATCACGAAGAGAGAAAAATATTAACATTTCGTATAAACTCAGTTTTTGTGTAAGAAATAATCATAAAATTTTATTTCAAACAATTTTGTTTAAAATACATTGAATAAAAATTTGCAGAGTAATAAAAGTTGAAAAATTAAATATGGCGTATATCCACTTTGCAATAAACTGAATTTGATTTGACTAAAGAAATGCGTCGTTTGTCACGATTTGATGTAGTTAATGACTTTTTAAATCTGTAAAAAATTGTCTATCAGGTTTTGATGTTTTTCTACAATTTTTGAGATATCACGAGAGCGCGGGATTATTTGAAAAGCTATTTCAAAACGGCTTGAAGACAGTTTGGAAAATTGAAAAATCAAATATTTACGTGGAGCGTGCATAAAATAAAGTGAGATATTTCTGTAAAGGACTTCAAAATACGACGATTCTCTCGAACAAATATACTCATATTTTTCTAGTGCTTCCGGTTTTCCCGGCCACGGTTTATTAAATTATTCGGTCTCGTCAAATTCAGCGAGTAAATCGTCTATTATTTTATCTCAACATTGAAGTACAACTTAGATCATCGAGTTAACTAACAGACATATGTAACATGCTGTCTACCATAAACTGCAAATTAGTAACCTCATTTTATCAGTTTCATAATTCAAAATAGTTACAAAATAAACAAAAAATGAGGGAAAAATTCAAATTCTTTTCTTTGTTTTTTGTTTAAAGTTTGTTTCTCTTAACTTGCGTTACAATAATAGAACACAATTTGTATTTCAAATATTATTCATATTGTATAAAAAATGAGTTTTCAAAATGTCGCGTATAGAAGGCTAAATAAATAATTCATAAAAAGTGTTTGCCAAAGCAATGATTAGTTTGCTGCTTTATTGAACTGCTTGGCTCTCGAACAAGCACTTACTTTTATACACGTGAAAAGTTATTCGAGTACTTTTACAGTTTCTTGAAGCTATAAAGCTTATGCATCCCAATATATGTATGTTCAATGAGATATTAGATATCGGCACTGCAAGCTGTATAGATTATTTACTTGGCATTTACAACTGATGCTGTTCATAGGGTTCCATAAAGTCTCGATAATAGCAATGGAAAATATATTGCCAACAGTTCTGATAACATTGTTCATAATTTACGCGATACAATTCGTTATGCTTCACGAGAACCATTTGCAGAAATTGGCATCAAACTTGTGGTTCTCCTAAATTTTAATTGGCAACTTTACAAATATTGCTCTATAAATTCAACATTACGAACTTAATCTTCAAGTATGCGTTAAGACATATTTCGTTTGAATTATTTTAATATTACTGAAAATCTTGTTGAGATACAGAAGCGTATAAAAAGACATTTTCTTAATATTCAAGAAATTTTTAATACCGAACAATTTTTTTATCTAATTCTAGACAAATTTTATAGTTCTCCTCTCGGGTCTATTACACCCCAAAAGTCATTATAGGGTTAAATAATGAAATTAGGTGTAAACATTTTTTATGAGTATTTTGAAACGTTCAAAAGTAACTATAACATTTTTATTTTGATACTTCATTTTTTACTATGAATCATTTGAGTGAAATTTGTTGAGTGTGTTTGTAATCATATATGAATTCGATTATCTATATGCATATCTTTTCTGATATGTATTCAAAGATAAATGCCTCTTGAACTATTTAATATTTCAAGATAAGTAATTGAAAAGTGAATATGTATAAATAACAACATTAAAATATGTACAATATTTTATATCGCATATAACGAAACTTAAGTTATCATATATCCAAACCTCACATATATATATTCATTCGTATATCTGTGTTTATATATTTGTATTATTATTATTATTATATATTATGAATATTTTCATATGTAAAGCTATTAGAAATGGCAAACCAGTAAATGAAAAATGTACTTCAATTGTATGAACTGCATTTTCGTTGAAATGAAAATTTCCTTGAAATAAAAATGTTAAAATTGTTATATGAGAATTGCAAAAATGACCCATATGTTTTATATTTCATCCGGGATTTTAATGCCACAAATATCGCGTTGACACGCGAAAGAAACATTTTACAGATGAATAGGCTTTGGTTCACGAGCCAAGTTGACAAATCGACACGAAGGTAAACTGGGAATCGTAGGACGAGCGAGTCGTAGGACAGCAACTCGGTTGTACATATCGCCAAGCGGAATAATGTATGTCGCGACTACACAGACGTGACAGCGCCAGATTACACGAGTTTTCTACGCGAGCATAACAGTTCGTTGTTGCAAGTGCCCCACCTAAGTGTAGATGACACATATTACGTATTTGAATTTTCACTCAAAGCATAATGCACGAGGCACAAATACTTTTCCACTCAATGCAACAACTTTAACTAGCAAACTTTTTCTGGAGCACAGACATCGGTAGTCTGTTATATTATTGCAACAAACTTTTTGATCCAAAATAAAATGTATTTTGATATACATGCGATTTGTCAAAAATATTATTATGTAAATCTAAGCACGCAGAAAAATATATGCCCATCAATAGGACATATTATATATAAATGTAGACTATAGTTTGCCATATTTTTGAATTGAAGAATTCAATTTTTATAACAATATATGTATATTTTTATACATAATAATTTATACTTCTAAAAGATTATGGATATATTTTCTTTTATGAGTAACATAAAATCTACATTTCAAAATTATTTTTGAAAGTTGATATATATAAGTTAGTATACATTACAAATACATCATATAAATATATATATGTAAATATACGATATATAATTTCTATTTACATACATTCTTTATCAAACTTATATTAGTTTGATCAAATTAATAATTGTTTGTTTTATTAAACTCCGTTTCATATTAGAATATATATGTATGTTCAGAAACTATATATAGTTCAAGCTAATCTTATTAATTCTGTGATGGTGTTCCTCATAACTTAGGAAATCATAGTAACAAGAAGTTGAATGAAGTTTAAAATGAATGGAAGATATGAATATTTCAAATTGTGATTTTGAGTGGATAATTTTCATCAAAAAGGGGATATTAATTTCACTTTAATGCTACTAAATCTAAGGGTGGTTATGTCAAGGTGAAAGTTTATATTTAATGCTGGTTTCTATAAATATTGATAATATAAATATAGGCTTTTGTTCCATGCGTGTGAGTTTGATTTTGTACCTAACATGATTTAAAAACCCTTAAAATACATGAAACGCCAGATGGAAATAGATATTTCATGTAAAAGCACACCCAACAAAATTATTCAGTAAGTGCTGCAGATAATGCAGTTACTAATGATTTTGTTATCAAAAAGTTTAATTGGTTTTTCAATTGATATGAAACTATGGCATTAAATTTTATCATTCCAACGAAACAAAGACGGACGATCCAAAAATATTCTTCAAAAAATAAATGATTTTCATTATACCGTCCGTTTTCGTAGTGGAAGCTTATTCATAAAGCTCAATCATAGAGTGTAATTGCCTGAACTTTTTGTTGACCAAATTGCTTTATATAAAAGCAGTAAAAATCCGTTTTCTCTTTTAAATTCAGAAACTGAACGAATTTAGTGGGAGAAATAAAACGTGAACTACAAAGTAAAAATTACGTAAGAATAATCAATATATCATTTGTGTTGCCATGATGGAATTTGAAAGATGAAATTTCTTTCATTTCCGCGAACTGTTTTCAACTCTTTTATCAACATTGAAGTGCTTAAAATCATTTTTAATTAGCTTGCTGATTAAATGAAATTTGTGCTGTGTGTTTGTCCATTTGATTTGGAAAGCAGATAAAAGGTTAGTTTTATTAACAGTCCATATTAGAAGCTTTTTCTGCTTTAATCACATCCCTCTTTAAACTCTTTTTATTCTGTGTGTCATCATCGGCTGGATGCGAACTTTTCTTTGTCGCTTTACTGGTATGAATATTCAAAAAACAATGCAGACACTGAAGTATTTTCAACATGGATGATCAATTTTATATTCAATCATTTTATATGTATGTGCATTCTTATTTACTTGTAGGTACACATTAAAATATAGATAGTTTTCAGAATTTCGACGATTTTATATATTTTATATAATTCTTATATATAGTAAATAAGGTTTATGTTACAAATTAAAGCACATTTTGAAAAAAAATATATCTACCTTTACCTGATTATAAGGGATTTATTTAAAGAAGTAATACAAATTGTCATAATTTTTGATTTTCATGAATATATATTGTAGCACATATTTTCGTGCGTTTTTTAATGAATTCGAGATTTTATCTAGACAAAATAACTTTTATCTATAATTAAAACGCATGTAATTTTACTGAAATCAATTTTTCACGTTCACATATGGACACAAAAAAGAATGTGCTATCGCATAAGCGCACTTATTTCGTATTTTTTTCAAACTGTCAAAAATGTTGACAAGAATTTAATCTGACGGAAAAATCCACTTTACCAATTTATAACTTTCAAGATTATTAGCTTTTTCATTTTCTCTATATTATTTTTCATAAATAAGTTAAAATTATACTAGTATAATATACAGCGTTTCAGTGCGATTCAAAAAATCTTGATATAATGCATCAAAATGAGGAGATAATTTCGCGCTTTGTACTTGGTGCGAGGCATTACCGTGATTCTTGATATTCATAACATTTTCTTAATATCCCACTTGATATATTTTCATAGACTTAGAATCATAATAACAAACACAGTTCTATACAAAGTTTTAAAGCAGCTCAAAACGTTCCGTTGAGTATCAATTTTCATTGGAGCTCGTAATAAGAGAAAAAGATGTAGTAAAAGCGTAATAAAAACTACGACTCTTCAAATATACCCTTTTAGTTCAGAAGACCAAAGAAACGTTCGACGAAAGTAAATTACATCCGAAATCGCTGAAGAGTTACAACTAACGAACGGATTTAGCGTAGGATTTAACTTGGTCTCGAACGTTAAATTCGTTTACGACGATGTCTCGACAAAAATCTCGTTGTCGAGTTTTTTGTCAGCGGAATGGCGGTAATGAGTCGGCAAAAGGTGGAAATATTTGGGCAGTGCGTGCGTGAACTTTCAAGCACGAAAGCCGCGCCAGGTTTAATAATGACGAGGAAAAGCTTAGCGGGCATCCACGGCTGAACTTTACAAGAGCTCGCGACGGGTCACGACCTGACCTACCCAATATCTGAGTCGCTTTTGAATTTTAATTCTTGTCAGTCGAGCGCACTTTCTAGTTCATCGGCTAGTTCGCGTCAATATGGATGAACTTGTCGTGTCCGAACTTCATTCTGCCATTTTCATAGGGGAAAAACCTGAAATTCGTTTCCTCTCGAACGGAAATGTGTTCTGCCTGTTGGAAAAAATGCTCGCACAAACGACCGGCTTTCTTTCGCAAAAGCTGTTCACTTGTTTGAACTCCTTTCCTTTCCGTCTGTTGCCCGGTGTTTTATTCATTTTCAACTGCAAGCTCTTTTTCGCCCGGAGCTTTTAATTTCATCATGCACAAAGCAATTAAGGTAAAATTTTTTGTTCCTGAGGTTGGATCGTTGTGCTTGCAGGTTGGCGCGAAAAAGTCTTAACCATGATGGCGATCTATCTGACAGGCGCAGTAGGAATCATGGCTTTTACTGTGGCGGTGTTAACAGTTGGAATTTGGGCTGCTGCCATTGGGAGGAGAAAAGGACAGCAGCGCCTTGACAATTTTATTCTGGCAAATCGCAATCTTGGACTTTATCTTGGGGTCATCTCTATTATTGGTAAGTGCAACCTTTTGTGCAATCTGTAACTTCACCATTCCACCTTCAACCTCAACCTTCCAAGGTTGAGGGGGAAATTTGCCTCCAAACCTTTTAATTTGAATTTTAAGGGATGTAATTTATAAGCGCTATCTTTTATTTTTAGTTTTTTATCAGTTACATTATTAACTTAAAGTTAGAGTAAATTACACCGACAATCAATTTTTTTCAACTTACGTCTTCTAAAGATTTGCATGGAAATTACAAAATAGTTGAATATTTAATCAGATGAGCTGAGAAGTTCTATGCAAATTTTTAACTGGGAAAGGATTTGTAGACAATTGCATTGTTGGATAAAAGTTGAATGAATAATTTTGTTTACTCTATTGTCAGAAAGATGATAATAACGAAATTAATTTCATCCGCCTTAAGACTAGTTTTCATCAAAAACATTTGGCAAACATTGCTTGACAACGTTGCTGACTGTTTGCGTGTCTCGAGATGAATAACAATATGACGCAGAAGCGGAAAATACTTAAACACAAGGGTGCTTTAAAGGACTGTTCGCGTAAATTGTTCGGACGAAGATTAAACGTGCTATAGCAACCTTCGCTGCATCGGTTTGAATGGTTGAATGAGCCCGGTGCATGTACAGTCAAATAGAACGAGCGAAACGAGATATGACTTCCCTACTTTTCACCAGCTCGGCAATTGTTCAACTAGTAATTAAGAGGATGCTAATTTTAAAATTAGACAAGAGCATTTTATCGAAATTCGATTTAAGGTCAATAAACTAAATTCAACCAATATTTGACACCCTTTTGCAATTAAATGAACCTATCCGAGAAAATTTAGCCGAACGTCAAGTAGGCCCAACCGAATTAGGTTAAGCTAACCTCACTTTTAGGTTAAGCTGAATACTCCTATTCAGTATAGCAATCATTGATTTTGAATTCTCTTGTCATTCACAGCGACATGGGTTGGTGGAGCTTTCATTAGTGGAACAGCAGAAATGATGTACAATAAAGGACTTTTTTGGTGCCAGGTTCCAATCGGTTACAGTTTGAGTTTGTTCTTTGGTAAGACAATGGATGATTAACGATTAGTTGATTAATTTAATCATTTTATCAGCATTAGTAATCTTATTGTCTCTGTCTTTTCTAGGTGCTGTGCTCTTTGTGAAGCCAATGCGAAAAGCAGAACACGTGACTATCCTTGATCCCTTCCAGCAACATTATGGTGCCCGGATGGGTGGTCTGCTGTTCCTGCCGGCTCTTTGTGCTGATTTATTTTGGTGTGGTGCCATCCTCAGGGCTTTGGGGAGCATGTTGTATGTCGTCGCCGGCGTTAATCCGAACATCACCGTTTGTGCTTCCGCCCTGTTGGCTGCCACGTGAGTCTTGATCCCAAGTTAATAGCATCTACGTCCTCTCTTCCTCATTGGCTACACGCTGATACCACATCAAATCGATCTCTTTCTATTCACTTATCATCCGATCCCGAGTGTTTTACTGCTTGCGGAGTTGTTTGAAAATTTAATTTCTTTTTCCTCCCTACATAGGGATTCCTCAATAATAAAGAACACTTTAACTGATTGAAGTGATAAATCAGTCATGGGGTGGTAATCGATTCAAATTTGAATCCAGGTTTAGAGGCTGTTTGCGTTTGAATACATGAATTTCTTGCTGTATTGTTTTGCTAATGACTAAGTATGGTTCGATATTCAAACATTTGTCACAGGGATAATTATATTCTGATCGAGCGACCCGGACAATTTTATAGACTTGATGTATGTCATCAAATTCATAACAGAGATTAATGGATTTCCCGCAGCTCTGGCATATCCGACCTCGATTGCAAATTTTCTGGCAAACATGTTAGATCACATTTCAGTATTAGCTTCCTCCTAAAGTCCATTCAAGACGATTTGAATCTAAATATGGAGCATATGTTTGACACACATTCGCCAGAAAATTGCTGCTCTTCCAGAGTCATCTTATCTTTGCATGTCTCTGTTGCATTTCCGAGATCGAGAAGATGAAGTAGATGATTTTAGCTTGCAGCATACAAAGACTCATTTTCTTTTTTGCAATTCAGGTACACCGTTTTTGGCGGCCTCTATTCTGTTGCTTGTACGGATGTCTTACAATTGATCTGCATCACTGTTGGCTTCGCTATTTCTGTTCCTTATGCTGCTTTACATCCGGCAGTGTCTTTGGAAAAGACTCTAACGACAAAAGAATGGCTGGGTGAGATAAAAACTGAAGACTACGGCGAGTGGGCTGACAGAATGCTTCTTCTTGTATTTGGAGGAATACCTTGGCAGGTACGGTATTTGACTCAAAATTTATGATGTAATATTTTTCTCCTTTCTTAGAAAGCAAGAAAATGCATTTCGGAAAATCAATCACTTTTATAAATGGAGACTTATAAAATCATTTTCTAGAACTAAAACGGAAAAAACTTTTTTTGAATTCTTTTTAAAAAAAAAATTGTTCATTTGACTTTCCAGTTTTTATAAGAATGATGTAATATATATTATCAACAAAGAAGCAATATTGTAATTAATAAAACCTACAATTTTGTGAAAAAGATATGTTATGTTATGCAAATCATAACTTCTTACTAATTTTTCGTATTTAAAGTAAACATTGAATTTCATTATTATCTTCAATTTTTGTCTTTTTTTGTTCATTAGAATTATTATTTAAATACAATATAATCTAACTTTGATCATTAAATCAATTTATGCTTACGATTTGTGGTTTTATTAAAAAAAAAGACTACAGACTTAGGGAACGTTCACAAACGAAGCTTTGACATGACTCATGTTTGAGTCAAAATTTCAATTTGTAAATTATTGCAGTAATTTTAGTAAAAAAGACAATTTCTATTCAGGTTTTAAATTAATACTAACTCTGCATCAAAAATTCATATTTTCATATCATATCATATTATTCACTGATGTGAAAATAAAATTTAAATATTAATCTATAATTATATCAAGTAAGTATTCAAAATTTTAATATATTAATATAAATAAGTCGATTTATCACTTTCTCAAATATTGAACTAAATATTACTGATATAATAAATCAAAACAAAATTAATTTATATTAAACAGCTACACTCACAGTATTATCAACTTAGCATGTTATAATTACATGATCAAAGTAATCAGTGTACGTCTGTACAAAATCTGCGATCATTATTTTTTATGAATATTCATATCACTTTACTTATTGGCCATGGTTTTACTATTTTTATCAATCAAAACTAGTAATTAATACGACGTTATCTGACATGATAAAAAGTAATTTTTTCCTTTTCAGATTTATTTTCAAAGAATTTTAAGCATCAAAAGTACTTCAGTAGCAAGAGCATTATCAGTGGTTTCTATGTTCGGTTGCCTGGCTCTTGCTGTTCCAGCAGCAATGATTGGAATTGTAGCTCGTGCAACTAATTGGCTAACCGTGGATAATTATAACGAAAGTTTTGGGACAGACAATGGTAATGCTGTGTTACCTCTAGTCTTACGGCACTTAACGCCACAGTGGGTGTCTTTCATAGGTAAGCAAATGCCATTTGCGGCTTCAACCATTTTGCTCCAACTTCAAAATTATGCTCTGTCAAATTATGTTTGATTAGATTTCACAAAACAACTCTAGTTTGCTGCTGATTTACGTTAGACGAATGGATTTAGTTTGCCAAGTTGACTCGAATTTTCGAGTTAATTTGTAACTTGAAGACTACAAATAATTATGTGTTGTTAAATTTTAAATATCACGCTTTGCAGGCATTGGAGCTATTTCTGCGGCAATCATGTCATCAGCGGATTCGAGTATGCTATCGAGCAGTTCAATGTTTACTAGAAATGTCTATAGATTCACAATTAGGCCGAAGGTAAACATTCTGATTAATCGATGTTACTGAATTTGATTGAAAATGAGAAAAATTCTTGAAAGAGGTCAAAAATTGGAGCAAATGACAGTTTGCAGTTCAGGTTAAATTTATTGATCGAAAAACAAATGCAAATTTAGTGTTACAAATATTTAAATTGTTTACGGAAAAAAAGAATATAATTTGAATTAATTGATTTAAAAAATAAAGTGAATAAAATAATTTAATTAATAAATATGATTTTATATAATACTGAATTAAATATGTTATTTTTTATTTGAAAAAAATATAGTTAATTAAAAAAATGATATTCAATAATACAATTTTAATAATATGGAATATTGGTATGGTTCATCATGATGTTTTACATAACATGTATCATTTTATGAATATATATTTATCTCTAAATTCTAGGCTTCAGAAAAAGAACTCGAATGGATTCTTCGCTTTGCAGTTCTCATCGTGTCATTACTTTCAGCATTAGTCGCGCTCAGTTTTGGAAGCGTTTATTATATGTCGTAAGTTTCTCTTCATCCTATACGTATAATTAATATGACTGTGCTTACTCATTCAAAGTCTAAATTTCACTTTCATTATTCTCCAATACAAAAGAACGTTTTATATTCACGAATAATATTTTTATACACTTGAAACGCACAACTGATCAAAACAATTTTAATATTATTACCTAAAGCGCATTAAATTAATTTTTGTTTTACAATATTTAGCAACAAATAATTTTCATGTTTTTTTAATGTTTGTTTGTTTAATGTAATGTAAATGCACTAATTTAAGTTCAAATAAAATTTTAAACTTTTAAACAAATTAAAATTTCATAAAATTCAATATCAAAATGTTATTTGTACATGTTTTGCAATTATATATTTTACAACTTGTAAAAATCAAACTCTCCTAACTTTCTCACATTAATGTCATTTTGTATTAAAGCACAATTTAAATCCAAATTAATTCTCCAAATAATAGAAACAATATAATTTGTCAGGTACATATGCTCTGATTTGATCTACGTGGTATTGTTCCCGCAACTATTATCCGTAATTCACTGGCCTTCCAAAGTGGACACTTATGGCTGTCTCTCAGGATACATTGTTTCTATTTTGCTCCGAGTTGCAGGTATTTTGTTAAAACATCGTACATTTTTGCCCGACATTGAACACTGTAAAGTAAATGTTAATCTCAAATATACTGTCTTTTGTGTGTTTTTCAGGTGGAGAGGCAAATTTGGGTATACCATGTTTCTACGAGTATCCGTATTTCGACAGGGAAACTCGCACTCAAAAATTTCCGTTCCGCACAGCGGCTGTATTATGCGCGCTTGTTGTACAACTTGTTGTGAGTTTCTTTACAAGGAATCTCTTGGGTAAAGGTTACTTTCCCAAATGTTGCGACGTCTTAAGAGTGTATTCACATGGCAATTCCAAATCACAAACTGGAGTCGTTCAAAGTAGTTCTGGAGCAGCTCTGATCAAATCGAACACAGTTAGTTTTAATGTTAACTTTCCATTAGTTTTGACTAAAATTGTATGTATGTAATATATAGGTTGCAATCTATATATCACAATATAAGAAATGAATAATATGTTTGAAATGAATAGCAGCATTATTGAGATGTATATGTGTGAGATTTATAGAATCATGAACCTACTTAAATTATGTAATATAATTTATATATGGTTTGTGAGATATATAACATGCAAATATACATTTTTATAAAAATCGATTAAAAATCAAAAAGTATTGTTATTGCAGTAATTACGTATAAGTATTCACAATGTATATTATTATATACAGGACTTTATTAAAATGCTGACATAATAATAATACACTGTTGGAACAAGGTAACTTGGCCAAATCAAAATTTAGCTTAGTTTCGAACTTCAAGAATTTTAGAACACTAATTTGATCATAATGAAACGTACTTTTATCAAAATTAAAAGTATTTTTTTCGAACAAATATTTAAAAATTATAGAAAAATAAGTTTTATAAATTGTTCTCATAAGAAAAATTTATCTTTTACTGACATCGAAAGTTAACAAAATTTTTGAGCAAAAATATTGGTTCATTTTCAAGTTATTCATACTAATTAAATTCTTTTTATTCAGTTTTTCTCTCAATCTTTTCAAAGCAAAGATTTGTATTTTCAAAGTAAAAGTAAATGTTCTAAATGAACTGTTACACTGTTGGTTAGAAACCAGAAGTTGTGACATTATCAAGTTGTCTTTTTTATTCAGCAGTGTATTTTCAAGACATTTAATCTGAAACATATTTCTGAAATATGAAATTATTGTACAGATAATAAAAATCTCATCATATAAGTGTCTCTGAAATTGAACTCGTGCATGACGTTTACTTGACACATGAGTGTCATACTACGACGAATAATTTATTAATACAACTGTTTGAACAGGAAACGAATATCCTACGTGCCTCTTCCTATGACTGCATCGACGGCGAAATGACGAATTTGAATCAGATATCTCGGCGCGAACCCATGATAGATCGATGCGAAATCGTGAAAAGTAGGAGTGCGGAGAACGTGATTAAGCACGCGAATCAGAATCTACAAAATCTGAAACTTCTGCAAGAACAATCGGTGAAAATTGGCACGCTGAGCCGACAGGCAATTAATGACCACACATTGAACAGAAATGGAGGCCAAATTCTCGGAGTGCGAAATTTAAGCGGTTCAACGGGGCAGCCGATGGGAAACCATTTTATTGGCGTTGCATTGAAACCGCCGAATCCGACCTTAATGAGCCCAAGTAATTCAAGTTTCACTAAGATTACTAATGCCGAGAAGGCGCGGGAACCTGGCGATAGAACTAACTTGGAGCTGAATTTCAATCTCAATGATGGACAGAACCAGACGATTAAAAAGAACGTTAAAGGCGTCAAACTGATTGGTATGGAAGGAGGTACTTTGCGAAGACCATCGTTACAGGTATGAAGTTAGTTTTGATAGTTGCGATGACTGGTTTTGAAAGAGCATTTTTCACATTTAATGAGAGGAAGATGAATAGAGTTATACATTTAGTTTAACCCTTAACGCTAGTTTGCATGTCGGAAACAGTCACAAGATTGAACTTTTCTCACTTTAATAGATGTTTCTACAATTTGCATTGCGATGACATTTAGATGTATCGCACTAAAAAAAGTGTTTTAATTCTGTTTATTCATTAGAATGATGAATGAAAGTAAAAACAATAAAGATTATAAATTTGTTAGGAATAACTATAATATAAAATAATTAACTTATCTTCCGTTTTTCAATTATATGTAAAT